>JAEQBH010008855.1:0-107017 GCA_016808115.1 Tetrastigma voinierianum | reverse complement strand
CCCTAGGATGCCCACAATGCAGAGACAGACTTCATAAAACTCTCAATCTCTCAAACTTACATGCTTTGCATATACTAAATATCTCTTATAACTTTTTCCCCTTTATTGACCAGAATATTTATAGGGATCATTCTAAAGCTTTCCTTATTTTATAAAAATAATAATATAATAATATAACAAATAGGAATTATCTTATAAAATATTATTTACAAAAAATGAATCACCACTAAATAGGAATTTGAGACATATTCTAACAATGCTAATTACAAGGACTGATCCTAGGAAGCTATACATAATTACAAGGAGTGATCGTAGGAAGCTAGAGAGAATATTCAGCTTGATTTCATGTTGATTTATTATTATACAGAAGTAATTTAGCTACTGACCATGATGATTTATTGCTTTCGTGATTTGTTACCTTCTATTGACATTTTGTGGGCCGGAGGGCTTAATGGCAAAGGATGGCCAAGTGGAAGATCATATTGTCCTGTGAATTTGGGTGTGCGGAGATGCGCAGGCAGTGGACCGTATTCTCCTCCAGGAGGGTTGGGTGGAGGAGCACATTTTGCCTTCAATTCAAGCATCTTCAAAGATTCTTTCGGTAGGTACATTTCACCAAATAATTATGGACAAACTAAAATAAAATAATATTTTCTATTGAGAACTAACAAATTTAAAATAAATAAATAAAGTAAATATAAAAAAAAAAAGTTCATAATGAAGAGGAATAATGTTAGAGAAAATACTGGCACGACGGATATACCTTCGACCTGAAAACAAATTTCAAAATAGTAATTTTTGACATAGAACACATTACATTTATAATGTGTTATAGAAGTGATGTGTACACAAAAGTTAGTTAAAAAATCAAATGCATACAATGGAAGAGTAATTTTTATTTTCTTTCTAAATTCTCCCATCTTATTTCTATAAATCATTCAAATGATTTTCTTGCCACAGCTTGGCGTTTTTTCACTGCCGGCGGTGTCATCTGAACAACACGGTTCAGCCTCTCGTGTCTCTCAAGTTTGATATCCCAAAAGTATATTAGATGTGTGGACGAATTTATTGAGGAGAAGATTTAGATATGTGAGAAGAATGTTTATTGAGAAAACGATAAAGATGTAGAAATTTGATAAAAAAATACTTAGATAGTGATTTCAGATCATGACCAAAATAATCAAGTGATATAAATTAAGGAAAAGGGAGAAGAGGAGAAAAATATAATAAATTAAATTATATAATAGATTCATTTAATTCTATATCTGTTTCCAACTCTGCTCGTGCCATTGAAGTTCCCATGAATGAGAAGTGAACCTAAATTAAAAAAACCATTAAAAAAATAGTCTAGAATATTTTGAATTGCCTTTTTTTAGTGGGGAAAATCTGTAAAAAAAAAAATCCTTAATGTTTTCTCCTATACATCACTTACATCCTAAACTTTATTTTGATCAAAATAAACCCTTACATTTTATTCTTATAGCTTAAATTAGCCATTATAATAACTAATACTGTTAGAATAATCTAACGATGTTAAAATAGCTCTTTAAGTGCTGACATCATTCACATGACAATAGGACCCGGTCTCCTCTCTTTTCTCTCCTTCTCTTTCTCTCCCTCTCTTTCTCTTCCTCTCACCAATTGGACCTAGATCCACTCGCCACCACAGGGATCTCAAAGCCGGGCAGGGCCGCACAGGCCCGGCCGTCTGCCGTGGGCACAGCCACCTTGGCCGAGAGGCCCAGGCCGGCCCGAGGCCGTTAAAGGCGGGCGGACGTGAGCCATTTCGAGCCGGCTCGGCCGGTGGGCCGACCGAGATCATGGGCACAGGCACCTTGACTTAGCCAAAGCTTCCGTCCGGAGACGCCCAGCCCATCCAAAGGCCGCCCATGGCAGTCAAAGGCGCCCGGGCTTGGTTGGCTTGCAGAGCGCCAGGCCCACGTCCTAAAAAGCCACGTCTATAGGCCCGCCCAAAGAAAACCATCTATAGGCCAGCAAAGCGCCCTGGCGATCCTAATTATGAGTTTTTATTTAAATTGTATTCAAAAGTTAAATAAAAAGTAAGCTTAAAAATAATTCAAAATAAAAAATACATCATTTTAAATTTTATTAATCAAATATAATTACATTTAGAAATGTATGAAAAGTTTACATCACTACAAAATAAGTATATCCCAACTAGGTTGACACCTACTTATTTGTCAATCATTTGTACTTTTCAACCATAAGAAAATAAAAATACAATATACATTTTCAATAAAATATTTTAATCATTATTTTCTGGTGATGGGGAACTATCTTGGATCCATTCATGTCTTGATATTTTTAAGTTCTTTGTATCAGCCACTAGTTCAGCTTCTCGAACATGATCATGCAATAATAACCCGATGTGAAGTTGGATAATATCATAATACACACTACAAAAAATATTTGTTGAAGTATCAAAAATTTCAAAAAGATCTCGTAGAAGGTCCGCAATGTCTGCGTCATGTCATTTAATACATCCAGCGTCTACATCCCGATATTATTATTAGATATTGCATTTCGTATAATTGTACTACCTTTTTATATTTTGTAAAAGCTTATAAGTACAGAATTATCTAGTTGGTAATAATACAAGCTTATATTTTTTCTTGTCATATTTTAATTTTTGTAACAATCAAAAGAAAATAGTCCGTGTTTTTGCTTAGAGACAATTAATATTATATGCAATGTCTCTAATTTTTTCTAATGTGCTATCAACTTGTTTTAATCCATCTTTTACAATCAAATTTAAAATATGTGCACAACAACATACGTGAAATAATTTTGCATGATCATCTTTTATTTGCCAAAATCTTTTTAATATTTGTATTGCTACATCATTATTTGAAGCATTATCTAATGTTATTGTAAATATTTTATCACGAATACCCAAATCTATAATTTCATCATTTATTAAAGTTGCTATATTTTTACCATTATGTGGAGTATTTATTGTTTTAAATGAAATTATTCTTTTATTTAACATCCATTCACTATCTATATAATGAGCAATAATACATAAAAAGCCTCTATGCATTAAAGATGTCGAATATCGAGATGTTAAACAAATTTTCCTTCAAAATTTGCAAAATATTGTTTAAATTTTCTCGTTACATTTGAAATTTTTTAAGTAATATCTCTGCTTACTTGATATTCAGAGACCAACCTTTGAATTGAGGATTAATCAATGTTTGAATGGTTTTGAATAATCAGCATCGATTTCCATCATATTAAAGGTTGTTCGTCTTATTATGTAATCAATAATTCCTTCCACGACCAAAGCGGACTAAATCGCAGAAAATGTGTTTAAATTTCGCGTTAAATGCTACTTAATTGCATATAATTTCTAATATATACGTTATCTTAGTTTTACATTGTTCATTGTGTCTTTTTTAAATGACTTGTGCGAATTTGATCCACCACTAAGAAATTTATACAAATTTTACATTTTGCTTTTATTTCTTTTTTATTATTTTCTAAAATTATTTATATTCTATCAAAAAAATTCCATATATTTGAACTAAGTTTTTTGCTTAATGATGCATATGGACTAGAAGAAGATGCACATGCACTATCCATATTAAAATTATTAATAAAATATTATACTAAAAAAATATTTTATAAACACCGTGTTTGACATTTAAACACCGTTCATACTAACACTCGAACCTAGGATATCTCCCCTTCTTTTACCTTGCATTTTTGTTGCAAGCGCTTCCATTCTTGACTACAGTAAAGGTCTCAATGAAAATGCAAATAACATAAATTAATTATAAATATAATAATAGTTTTTAAGCTTTCAAAAAATAATAGTTTTTATATACTTTTATAAGAAAATATTTTGTTGTAAAAATATAGACATACTATTATTTTGATTACTATATTTTAAAATATTTATATATTGGCAAAATTAATATTTTAAAATGACTTTTCTTTATTTTAAAATTACTTTACAATTTGTAGAAAAAAAATATTTCATATTATTGAAACCGCTTGTCAAAAGGAAATTTTAAAATATTAAACCCCTCTTCTAGTTAATTTTTTACATATTTGTATAATATTTTTATTTTTTAGAATATATCAATTTTTTTCTTTAAAAAAAAAAAAAAAAGGGGATGGGAGGGAGTAGTGCCTAACAGCTGGGAAGGGAGGGGCAGGGAAGGGGCGCAGGGGGCAAGGGAAGGGGGGGGGGAGGGCCCGGCAGTGGGGAAAGGGGAGAGGAGGAAGGGAGGGGGGGGGAGAGGGAGGGGAGAGTGGGGCCCGGCGGTGTGGGCGCGGGGGACGGTGGGGCCCGCGCGGGCCCCCCGTCGGGGCCCGCTACTACGGGCAGGTGGGACCTTCGCTCTGGGCGGTTGGTGGATCATCCTTGGCAGTCCAGGCCGGTGGCGTACAGGCGTCGGCCGCCGGAGTATAAAGCAGGTAAGAATTTGTTGCGAGCTTTTAAATAAATTCCGGCCGGCAGCCTCGTTGGTAATCAACGGGCCTATAGGCCGACGCGAACGAGCGCGAGCCTAACTGATGGTAGGCCAGCGGCCGGCAGTTGGAGATCGGCACCCCAAACCATTTTTTATTTTATTTTTCTTTCTTTAACTCTTAATTTTTATTATAATTTTATTTTAGTTTTTAAATATAACAATAAAAATTGAGAATTTATTTTTAAAATAAAATAAATTATTCATTATTTTAAATACATTAAACCAAAATTCAAAATGTTTTACTTTAAATTTTTAAAATCCAACTAAATAAAAATTCAAATTTTATTTATTTTAAAATATAAATAAATTATTCATTATTTTTTTAAAGTTTACAAAAATTATTTTAATTTTATGTATAGTTATTTCATTAAAATAATTATATTTTAATTAAAATATTTAACATAAATATATTTGTTTATAATAATTAATAATATAATAAATAAATATTACTATTTTAAATAGTATTTTAAAATAAATTTGATTTTTTTTTAAAAATAACTCATCCAATCCATTGATATTTATCAAAATTTGTATTGACTTAATACATTAAAATATATTAGTTTTTAAATAAAAATATTAAATATTAAAACTCATCCATTTAAAATAGATTAGTTTTTAAATAAAAATATTAAATATTAAAAGTCATGCATTTGAAATAATATTTAATATTAAAATAGTATTTAAAACTCATCCATTTGATTTTTGTAAATGAAATATTAGGTAGATTTGAAAATTAAATGAATTTTATAAAAAATTCATTTAAAATTTAAAATAATCAAATAATTTTTTATATATTTTTTTTAAAGGGTGATTTTTTTTATTTATTTAGTAGTTTTTAAAAATTTAAATAAAAAATTTAATTTATTTAAGAATTTAAAATAACGAATAATTTATTTATATTTTAAAAAATAAAATTTGAATTTTTTATTTAATAGATTTTAAAAACTAAAATAAGTCAAGAAATGGGTTAAAAAATTTAAATGGTTGGGCGGGGCGGGTGTTGAGTAGGGTCGGGTTTGAAGAATGAGGTCAGGCCAATGCGAGAGAGAAGAGAAAAAGGAAAGAGAAAGAGGAGATAAAAGAAAGGAGAGGGAAGAGAGAGAAGATAGGAGAGTGGTCTCATTGTCATGTGGACATCATGTTACTACTTAATGGTCATTTTAACATTGTTTAACCACTTTAACTATTTCAATTATGGTAAAGGATAATTTGAGTTATGAGATTAAATTGGAGAGTCTTATTTGAACCAAAATGAAGTTTAAGATGTAAGTGAGACATTGGTAAAACACGAGAGGTTTTTTTGTACATTTTTCCTTTTTTAGTGCTAAGCTATGACATTTAGTGATGTAGCTCCGTTACAAAAAATAATAAAATGAAAAGAAAACAAACAAAATAAACAAAACTTTGTTATCAAGTTTTCAATATCATATCAAGTCCCAAAAAAATAATAACATAAGGTGCTATTTATAAACACCAATAGAAAACTCTAAATGATAAATCCAAAAAATACGATTAAATAAATAACTAATAATAATAAAAATTATCATTAAACTTGGTTTCATCTATAGTTTAGGGCTTTGAATATGGGATATAATTGTCTGTTCAATGACATGGAAACAGGTTGGTGTTTATACTGGGTCCTTGGCAGTGAAAAAAATTTTATCGCGAATAAGCTGTTTTTCTTAGAGCTTTTGTAGCCATAACTTATTCGTTTTAACTCGGATTTAGACGTATGAGGTATCGTTGGAAAGCTCTTTGAATGTAAAATGCAACCATGTGTAAGTTGAACCATTTGATCTTTTAGATGGTATAGAAAAATTCATCTTCTCAATGACGTGCTATGAGATACCCGATTGACTTTCTTTTTAGAAACATGTTGCTCATTTCTTGTAAAATCACTTACTTTCCATCAAGAAAACTATAAAACCAAGTTTAAAGGAAATGTTATGAGTTTTATATGAATATGGATATAAAATTAATAATCATTGTTTCTTAATCCTTAAGTAGAAAAAACAAGATAACGATCAAAATATTCATATTTCTCTAAAGTTATATTTCTTTAAAAAAAAATTATTTTAAAATTTTATTACAATACAATGATAACATATTGAAATTAAAATTTTCAAAAATTATATTAATAATTTATTTTTAGTAAATCATATTAATTTATCAAATATTTGTTCGAACTCATTAATTTATCAAATTTTATAACTTCATTATTCTCATTTCAATAATTTTTAAATAGGTTGATGTCAAAAATAATAATAATAGTTTTTAAATAAGTTTGTATTTTATATATTTTAAAGATAATTATAAAATTAATAAAATTAAAGTGACAGTCATTATTGTCAAAAAAATATTAATAAGATAAATATGAAAAATAATAATATAAAATACAATGAAAATATTTATTTTAAAGATAATGTACGATATCTAAAGTATTTAAAATAATAATTTTTAAATAAAATTTTATTTTAAATATTTTAGATATCCAAATATTATCTTTAAAAACAATCAACACTATATTTCATATAGATTTGGCAATTGATATATTTTTTAAGAAATAATGAAGAGTCATTATCATCAACAAAAAAATAAATATTTTTATACAAAAGCGTGGAGTTTGTCGCTACAAACTACGGATGCGGAGTTTGTCGACTACCGCAATTTGTCGCGACAAACTGCAGTTTTGTGAAAATCCTGATTTGTTGTGACAAGCTCGAAATTTCAATTTCAGTGCGACTACCCTAAGCAATGACCGGTATTTTCAAAAAATTTCAATTCTTGCGTGTCTTTGAATAATAACATTATCAGTGAAAGTAAAATTAATTATAAAATTAATAAAATTAAAATGATAGTAATTCTTTAAAAAAAGATTAATAACTTAAATATGAATTTTTTAAAAAAATAATATAAAATAAAATGACAATATAATTTAAAATAAATAATTTTTTAATAATTAATATAAAATATCAAAATTTGTTTTAATCCGAGATAAACTAATTTAAAATTATCCTTTGGAAAAAAATTAGTTTATCTCACATTGAAATTTGTTGATATTTGATATTAGTATTAAAAATATTTATTTTAAATATGTGTCGACTGACTATATTATTTTTTAAATTTTAATTCATATTTATCTTATTAATATTTTAAAAAATTATCTTATTTGATATTAAAATAATTGACATTCATGCAAAAATCCATTGTTTTTCAACAGATAATTTGAAATATAATTATTTTAAATTATATTTCCTTTTATTTTATATTATTCTTTCTATTTTTCATGTTATCTTATTAATATTTTTTTTAAATTATCTTATTTGATATTAAAATAATGACCTTCATCTGCAAGAAATAGTATTTTTCAGCAGATAATTTAAAATATAATTATTTTAAATTATATTTTCCTTTTATTTTATATTATTATTTTATATTAATATAATTTAAAATAATTACTATCATTTTAATTTTATTATTATTATAATAAATATTCTTAAAATGGCAACTATTGAGGACAACAGCAATTGCTAAAAAAAATTTGATGAAGCCGCTGTTCAAGACAACGACATTATTCTAGTTGTCTACCTAGTGCAAACGCACTAGATTGGACGATAGTTTGAATTCAAAACTATTTTTATAATCTTTTTTTCAAAAAATAGTATTTTAATTCAAAACTGAGAACCTGAGGGTTGCAAGTTTTCCAAGGGTTATGGTTGTCAATTGTCAAATCTAATATCGGAAATAAAATAGTCAACATTCACCATTTTTGCATTTTATCCTTAACTTAAATTTTCACTAACTTTTTCATTTTTTTTTAATACATTCTAGTTTTAAATAGTAAATGGTGCCGGGTAAACGCTCAAACACTTCAACTATCTATGATGGAGTTCACGGCACTCCATTCAACTTCATGCAGAATGTATTTGGGAAAGAAAACTATATGAGTTATTGTGTGACATACATTAACACCATTTACCTAAGCATTGAAGGTTACTTTAAATCTTAGCTGAATAATTTGAGCCCTACAATAAACAAATATAACAGCAATATTTGTGACTATGAAACTGAGAAACCATTGCATTTTAGGACATTGGAGGATGCTAAAAATGTTAAAAACACCTCAATTTTAGTCACCATGCTACTCCGATTCTTTCAAACCATCTTTTTTTTTTTTTAAATCCATTTACATTTTAGCAGTATGTGATCCCCTGACAATTCGATCCTTGACCTCAGATTTTTTGTACCCTACCATATTTTGAAGTTTTAATTTTTTATAATAATACAAGTTGATAAGGATATCAATCCTCTTATGGAAACGAATCCTTAACAGCAGTTATGTTACAATTATTCCTCTATATTATTCCTATAATTCCTTTTTATATTTATAGAGATAGAACATGATTCCAAGAACTATATTTTCCTTTCCTTCTGCACATATCTTATACGTGCATACTTATAATCTCACAATACAATAAAACATTTCGAATTTCTCTATCAATCATCTGGCATTAACACAAGTGTAGTTAGTATGAATAAATAATATTATCATTATTATTTGAACAGAAAGAATATTCAGCAAAATTAAAATTGAGAAAGGTATGAAGAATGATTTTTATGAATATATATAATAAAAATGATTTTACAATATACAAATGATATTAATAGTCACAATGTTCTCTTCCCGAAACTGATGCATGTAGGATGATCATTTAATAAAAATATTTAATTTTTAAAATATATATTATAAAAATTTATTTGATTTCGACATATTAAATAGCATAAAGAAAATGCAGACCCACATCGGTCAAGAACAATATGCGAAATTCAGGTTGGGTTTCAAAGAATGAGAGGGCCCTAACGGTCGGGTCGGCCCTTGAAAGGCCGTTAAATTCAAATCTTTTGAAGTCAAAACTCATAACGGAAATTTGAATTTCAGACGTCAAGATTTTGTTTTCGGCTGCTAGCCAAACATGTTTTTCATGTCTTTTTTTTTTTTTAATAAAAAACAATTTTAAATAAAAACCAAATAGACTTCAAGATTTTGTTTTCTGTTGGAAAAAGAAGATCGATACCCGCACTTCTCGCCGTTCAAATAATCTCCCTCTCATAAAATTTTCCCGTTGGAAAGAAAAGACATATCCTTTCTCTTCTTTATCTTTGAGATTTTTATTCAATTAGTTCCAGATTTTTATTCAATTAATTCAAACTAATTGTGTCAACGAATGAAGCTATTCGTGAGCTACTTAAGTTTGACTCATATAATACTCGAATTTGACTTAAAATTAATCAAGTCGAGCTCAAATTCGAGTATCATAATACCCAAGTTGAGCTGTGATCGTGAGCTTAACTATTATATTATTTATTAATTGAATATCACAAGTTTAAATTTATTCAAACTTAACTAAGTCAAAGTCGAGTCAAATTTGAGTATAATTATTCATTAATTGTTAAATTGATTCGAGTTTTGTTGAGTCGAGTTTAGAACTTCTAAAAAAAAAAAAAAGTTCAATCAAGTTCGAATTTCGATTTTTAAATGAGTCAGGATTCGAGCAGCTTTGTATTATTTCGACCGCAGCTCAATTACACCTAGTCTAAACTTCTGACAATGAGTTTTTTTTTCTTTTCAAGTGGAAACTTCCTTTTCTTATTAATTCTTTGCAAAAGTTGGGAGCAATATTCCATATTCATGGACTTATGACATCATTAATGAATTAATGAAATTTCTGTTCATACCAAAGGTTATAATTAGATGATAAATAAGTACTATATAACCTCTAAGCTCCATTTGGAACAGGAAAATTATTCAAAAAAAAAAAATAAGGAAAAGTAAATTAATTGGAGGAAAATAAAAAATTGGTTTAAACTTAATAAATTAATTTTATATATTTATTCAAACTCATTTAATTTGTTTCTCTCTATTATATAAAGACTGAGAAATTTAAAAAAATACGTAAAATTTGGAAGGATTTTGATTATATTCGATTATCTTTTATATTTTTCATAGTGAAATCAAACATTAAAAAATTATTTTTCTTAATTTTTTTTTCTTTCCTTATAACTTTCCCGGTTTCAGACATATGGTCAAACTGGCAAAATAGAAAGAAACATTTACTTTAATTTTAATGGTCGATCAAGACTTCAAATAAAACTTCACATATACTGATCTTATTTTGCAAAATCTCAAATCATTTCTACAATCACTCAATAAAAAGTGGTCTGCATTAGCGAAATGGGAGATAGATTAAGATAAATATTACAAGGGTGGAAGTGCTGATATATTGCACTTCTAGTATTCCAGTAGACTGAAAGATAAAGGTTCATATATGAAGAACTTGAACTCAATACTATCAAGACCTTTTTTTGAGGACGAGCTCACACAAAAAAGTAAAACCAGGAAGGGCTACAGCCTACAGGAAAGCAAATCAGCTTGGAACCAGGCAAATGCAGAATTGGGTCGTTACATTAATTAGGCTCTCAATAGCTTCAGTTTGGAATCAAGTTAGACAACTGGATCCAAAATTTACAGAAAATAAAAATTCCGAGTACAGTGAAGATCAATTAATGAAGCTTTTAGTTTATTTTTTTTATAACCGATTGGAGCAGAAAAATTATGGTCAAGAATAAAGCACATAAGAATGGAGTAAGCAACTAACCATGACAAAGTACAAACAAACACATCAAAATTTGACATATCAAGTTTCATTTATGTAGATGGAAAGCTGGTTCCAAATTAGGGTTTCTTTTACATTTTTTATCCTACTTTTATATTACTTCTCTTTACACATGTCATTTCAATACTCGATGTCAGAATATGCGATAGTGGAGGAGCATGGTTGTGCACAGTACACCATTGTTCCCATGACCCATGTCAAGGGAATCTTCAAGTCGTTAAGTCAGCTTTGTCTTCTTATGACTCAATGCGTCTATGATCAATATGTTCTCCCAAGTCCCCACCTTCCAATACGGGCAAGCATCCTATCTATCTATTCGGAGGTCCAAGATGGGCTTTTTTAAGTCTAGGTTCGTCTCGGACTTACTCCTAGTTATATAAGCCCATTCCAGTAGACACATACCAAAGCATGATGAGCTAGTTCAATTGATGGAAATGTAAAAAAAAAAATTCCTATTACTTCCATATTCAAATATTACCAGCCAAGTTTATAGTAGTTGGACTTTGGATGCAAAGGATGATCAACCAACGAATTGCAAAGAAAAGGCTTTCTTAACATTGAATTCTTTTAATAGGGTCATACAGATACTTAAAAGCCTCTTTGGTTCATGTTTTTAGAACATAAAAAACACAATTTTTGTATTCTTTTGAAAACTGTTCTTATTATCTTGATTTAGTGTTTTCTGTGTTTTTTATAACAGTAAAAAACTGGGAATCAAACGTGCTCCCTCCCTTCCTCTTTTCCTTGTTCTCCTTGTTTTTGAGAACAAAAAACAATTTTCAAAAACACGAACAAAACAGGCCCTAAGGTTTTCATTCCTAGATAATAAAACACAATGCTAGCAAATAAAATCATTCATTAGCAACCTCTGTTGTCTCAGCTTGACATAATAAAATAAAAACACATAATAAGGCACTCCCATATATTCTTCTAGTAGCATTCCCAGAATCAAAAAAAGAGATGTCGAGTTCATTGCTTTAGTTATAACATTAGAACCAGAGAAGCCTATGTCTATCCATGTGACACTACTTGTAAATAATCACATCTCCTTGAAAATGGCAGTTTAAAAAAATGTAATATATGTAACAAGTGAACAACGTTCTTCTCTCATCCTAACATGTTAAAACAAAACCAATTACTAACTAAGGAACTCGAACGCTATCTTCACAGTTTCCTTGATCCACAGTTACATTACTTCTAGAACGAAGCCTAGTGTCTTGTGTAGGGAATCTATGCATGTAATCACAGCAGTCTTCAAAGTGCTGAAATGAATCTATTTTGGATTTTCTTAGCTGTAATCCTTATCTAGAAAGAGAAAAGGCCATTATCTCGGGGAAGAAGACTTAACCTATCCCAATCCAGTACAGTATGATAGTTGTATATATGTCATCCTAAACATGTTTCTAATATGGAAACATGAAAAAAAATAAGATCTTACATACCTCCATCCATTGATTTTCTGAAAGCCTGAAACTGGATCACAAAGAACCAACCTGTATAACCTTTTTTGCTTTCTCTTTCTTTGCTCTCTCGAATTAATGGAATTCTCAAAAGAATGAATGAAGTTTTTGATGTGATAGAGCAATAAGAGAGGACCCCTTTATATAGTAGTTCTCCCATCAAGAACTACAAACGTTTTGCTTCTGAAAAAATACCACTTTAAACTTTCAAATTTCAAAGTTTCAAAAGTTGAAACTTATCATAAGGGTTACACCATTTCAGAATCTTATAAAACCTTACATTCTCCCACTTGGTGCAATCATTAATAAAACCTTTGAGTTAACAAAATACATGAATCATAGAGATAAGTCCTCTAATAATGAGTATTATCAACTATGTATCACAATGCATTTTGCTTCTTAATTACTTAATGTGGTAACAAAAACTTAATGAATAAACCCTATGTTTATTCTAGGTCCAAATGAAATATACTTTCTCAAATGAATTAAGTGCACATGAAAATGAGAAAATAACTGTATGTATAATAATTTCATGAACTAAATGTATATATACAATTACAAAGAGGAAACAATCACCATTCTATCTACATGATCCTTGAATTTCATGGGTGGCATGCCTTTAGTCAAAGGATCAGCTATCATCAACTCAGTACTAATATGCTCAATGACCACTTGTTTTTCCTTAACATGTTCTCTAATGGCTAAGTATTTGATGTCGATGTGCTTGCTTTGACTCCCACTTTTGTTATTCTTAGCCAAGAACACTTTGTGCGTGAGTTGTCACAAAAATCATAATGGCTAGAAATAGAATCCATAACTCTAAGCCCATAAATGAAACTCTTAAGTCATACACCTTGTGAGGTAGCCTCAAAACAAGAGACGAATTCGACTTCCATGGTAGAAGTGGCAATCAAAGTTTGTTTGACACTTCTTCAAGAAACAGCTCCACCGGCCATGATGAAAATGTACCCAGATGTTGATTTATGAGAATCAATAGCGGCCAGCCAGTCTGCATCGAGAATAGCCCGACCAGATCGAGTTGTCGATGCGTCTGCTCATTAAGCATATGATCTTTAGTTCCTTGTAGATATCATGATGATTTTCTTTGCGACTCTCAATGGTCCATACACGGATTACTTTGATATTGCCCTAACGCTCAAGCTTGCATATGCAATATCGGGTCTTATACAAACACGAGCATACATAAGGGTGCCAATTCTTTGAAGCATATGGAATATTCTTCATGGATTCCTTCTTTCCTAAATCATTTTTCGGGCATTGATTTAGACTTAACTTATCGCCCTTCATAATGGGAGCAACACTTGGTGAACAATCCTTCATTCAAAATCTCTCCAAAACTTTGTTAATATAGGTTTCCTGTGATAGACCTAAAACACCGCGAGATTTATCTCTATGAATCTTAATGCCAATGACATAAGATGCCTCACCCATATATTTCATATCAAAGTTTTTGGAGAGGAATTGTTTCACTCCATGCATCAATCCCTTATCATTGGTTGCAAGTAAAATGTCATCCACATATAAATCAAGGAAATAAGTTTTACTCCCAGCCGACCGCCACGGCGAGGTACATACATTGATCCATGGGGTTTTCAACAAAACCAAATGAAGTAACTACTCCATGGAATTTGTAATACCATTGACGGGAGGCTTGTTTCAAACCGTATATGGATTTCTTAAGCATGCAAACCAAATGCGCACCTTCCCTAGAAGAGAAACCTTCAAGTTGTTTCATGTATACCTTCTCTTCTAGATCCCCGTTAAGAAATGTCGTTTTCACATCCATTTATTGTAACTTAAGGTCGAAATTTGCAACTAATGCCAAAATAATACGAAGAGAATCTTTCTTGGATCTGGTGAAAGGTCATGATATGTCGATTCTTTTGAGGTGAATCCCTTAGCAAGCGAGTCTCGCCTTATATCTTTCAATCTTTTGCCCCTAATGGGTATCTTTTTGGTCTTATAGACCCATTCACGACCAATGGCCTTCGCCCCTTGAGGCAACTCTACAAATTCCCAGACTTCATTGCTCTTCATGGAATCTAACTCATCCTTCATAGCGTTATCTGCTTAGATCGAACTCTTTCTGACTTAAGGCTTGTGAAAATGTTTCAGGATCATTTTCAGCTCCAATATCAGTTTCTTGTAAATACACTATGTAGTCACTAGGAATCGCCGACTTCCTTTCACGAGTAGATCGTCTTAATGTTGGACCATCTTCTCCTTGAAAAGCTTGTGGTTCAACTTTTTGTTCAAGATTATTTGGTAATTCTTGAACTTGTTGATCCTCTGGAAGGTTCTCAGCTACTTATGGAACTTCAATGATTGGTTGTTCAATACTAATTGGAACTTGAGGAGTGTTATGAACTATAACCAATCTATCATATGACGTGGAAGGTTGAGTTTCTATATGATCGTGAACAGGAATTAATTCCCTAAATCGATCCCTCACGATCGTGTCATTTTCAAAAAAACTTGAAGAAAGTTCCTTGATTCCACAATCCTAAATCGAATGAGATGGGCCAGTAAAATCAATAACCAGCAAACGTTCCGGCGTAATAATAAAAAAACCACTAAGTGTCCATGGGTCTAATTTCTTCTCATGTGGATTATATATTCGCACCTCAAATGGACAACCCCAAACAAGCATATGTCGCAAACTCAGTTTCCCAATTTCCACTTAATTGAGTGTCTTGGGAGACTGACCTTAGTTAGACACGGTTTTAATATATACACTACCGTCTTAAGTGCGTCAATCCACAAAAATTTAGGAAGATTGGAGTTGCTAAGCATACTCCGCACCATGTCCACTAAAGTTCGATTTCTTCTTTCTGCAACACCATTTTGATCCAGAGAACTAGGCATAGTGTGTTGGACAACTATCCTATGCTCTTGAAGAAACTTTGCAAAAGGACAGTGTATCCAAATCTTAGTGTGCCCTATCATAGTATTCACCACTCACGGATCTCACTATTTGTATTTGCTTCCCGCATTGGTTCTCAACTTCAGCCTTAAAGACTTTGAAGGCATCCAATGCTTCATACTTGTTATGAAGCAAGTACACAATGAAAGTGATGAAATATTTTTTTACCAAGCATATCCATATCTGGACAGCATATGTCGGTATGTATGATTTCTAATATGTTTGAACTCCTATTGACATTCTTCTTAGACTTGTTTGTCTTCTTTCCCTTATCTGATCCACCTGAGTCTCGGTCGGTCATAATCTAAAAATTACTAAGTGTTGCATCTTTTACTAATCTCTTAATTCTATCTATGGAGATGTGACTGAATCTTCGATGTCATACCTTAGAAGAATCCTCATTAATATTACCTCTTAGTGTAATATGAACATGCAAAGAATTATTAGTGGCTTCATTCTGTAAAGAAATTCTATATAGACCATCTGCTAAAATACCTGTTCCAATATGATTTGATTCATAAAATAAGTTAAATACATTGTCTTGAAAAGTAAAAGAAAAACCTAATGGAACAAGTCTAGAAACAGAAATCAAGTTTCTTGAGAAACTTGGTACATAAAAGGTCCTTTCCAAAACTAAAACAAAGCCATTGCTTAGTGTTAACATGCATGTCCCGATAGCCTCCACATGGGAGCCCATTTTGTTGCCTGATAAGATGCTTAGCTCACTTCCCACTTGCTTCCTTAGGTTTTGCATACCCTACAAAGGGTTTGCAATATGGATTGTTGAACCAGAATCAATCCATCAAGTGTTAATATTAACATTAACCATAATAGATTCATAACAAACAAAGGATGATAGATTACCTTTCTTCTCAAGCCGCTTCTTAAATTTAGGACAATCTTTCTTCATGTGTCTCTTTTTGCTTTCTGAGAGAGAAACGCTATTTTCCTTCTTGATATTAGCCTGAGGTGGTATTCTACCTTTCCCCTTCTAATTTGATTTAGAAGTGTAAGTCTGAGATGTGTCATTCCTTTTGTTCTTCCCAAAAGTTGTAGCCAACATCACACTTTCACTCAATTTCATCACGAGCCTCTCTTCTTCTTGAACACACATGGTCATTAATTCATTGATTGACCATTTGTCCTTATGTGTATTATATGAGATCTTAAAAGGCCCGTATTGATGAGAGAGTGTTTAGAGGAATAAAGTGCACTAGGAAGGACTCCGATATATCTATCCCGAGTTTCTTAAGTTGAGCCCGCGGGTCAGCCCTCATGCGCATGATGTGCTTCACGCACCCACAGCAGCTTGTGAAATACGAGATGGAAGAACTTCATTATTAAGGTACTTGCCAAAGCTTTGTCTGAAGTGACGAATTGTTTGCCAATGGTTTTTAGCAAATCTTAGACCTTATCGTATTGCTCAACAGAACCCCTAATACCAGTAGTGATTTTTGTATTAATGAACATTACACTGAGTCGATTGGGATCTACTCATGGCTGAAATAGAGCGCAACCCGATAAGTGTGCTTTCTTATGCTTACTTTGGAGTGGTTGGGGACCACCACTTATATGGCATAATGGGTACCATATACCCTAAATGAAGAAATCCTTTCTTTCCATATTTTTAAAGTTACTTACTCTAAGTTGGAATGTCTAGGTGCATATCAATGTAACTAAGCGGAGTTGAAGTCTTGTAAAAAGTCAACTTATGTTAGATTTGAGGAAACATATCACTTGTACATGTGTTACCAATGTAAAACACGCACTAAACTATATCTAATTTAGCTAAAGATTACTTGTGGGGCAAAATCTTTATTTAAGGTAGTTCTCTTTAACACATGATAGAAATTTCAAATTATTTAATTTTGATGGGTGAACAGTAAGCTAGGAAACGGATAAGTACATGCATTTATATACACCCACACGAAAGTCACCAGTATAAGTGGAAGGTCGCGAAGCGGTCCCTCTTAATAACCACTAGCCTTGGCTCTGTAAACCCTTTGGCGGGGACTTTCCTGGAACATGTATAGTCCTGTAGTACCACTTAATGTTAAAGGTTCCAAAACCACTATATATAGTTTGTATTTCTATCATGTATAAAACTTCACCAAATTATGTACCAATTCATAATTCCTATGGGTAAATTATGAATAATTTGAGCATCTCATCCTAATTATTATATAAATATAACAAAATTTCTGTAAGGATAGATTTTAAGTATATTAAGTATATTAATTACAAGTTTATATGTCTCATTCTTTACGTGATCTTAACTTACTAAATAATTTTTAGTGGTAAGAAATACTTGTGGCTATTCAACAACAAGAATAATATTGATCACATGGACATTTTATAAGTATTTAGTTGTTGCTTTCAACGGCACAAAACTTGAGTTTTACTGTATAATATCAAATTTTATTGAATAGCATAATTAAACCATCCTATTATACTTTCAAAAATTGTATAATTAATATAAATTATCACACACAGGTGATTTCGCTACAAAAGAATCAAAGCATAAATAAACATTCATTATGAAAGCCTTAAAATTTGTAAATGTTATTAGTATTATTCTTAAATAAACATGATTTGAGCAATTAATAAATAATGCTTAAGCACATAATGAATATGGAAGCGTATAAGAATTAAACATATAAATACTTTAACACACAAGCCAAGTTGGCTTGGTGGAAGAATCGTCTCAGCCAGACAACGGATTTTGTAGGTTCAATTTCGCAAGTAACACATTTTTTAATCTTTTAATGATTAAGTGGCACATTCAAGCAGGCCCAAACCTTAAAGATCAAACCCTTTCATATAGGCCCAAATACTATTTATTATTATTATTATTATTTAAAGGTATAGGACCTCCATGAGAACCGGAAACATGATTTTTTTTTTTTTTACTGGCAGTTTGTTGTTATAGAATCATCAAAAACACATTTAATCAAATATAAAGGTGATTTAATGATTCTAAAACAATTAAAAAACCAAAACTAGAGAGATCATGAAATTAAGAAAAATGAGATCACACCTGGAAATTTTTTTTGTTTTTTTTCTTGGCGATTTGATGTTATCAGAATCGCAAAAACACATTGAATCAAATATAAAGGTGATTTAATGATTCTAAAACAATTAAAAAACCAAAACCAAAAGATCCATAATTCTGGAAAAATGAGATCCTGTACTGCAAATTTTTTTTTTTTCTTGGTAGTTTGATGTTATAGAATCATAAAAAACACATTGAATCAAATATAAAGGTGATTTAATGATTCTAAAACATAATTAAAAAACCAAAAGAAACCAAAAAGATCTAGAATTACGGAAAAGGAGATCTATACTACAAATTTTTTTATTTTCATTTTTTTTAGGAACGTAAAATTTGCAGAATAAATATCCAAGGCAGAGGTTCAATCATGCTCTGATACCAAATGATAGTTGCATATACGTCATCTTAAATATGTTTCTAATATGGAAACATGAAAAGAAATAGGATCTTACATACCTCCATCCATTGATTTTACGGCTTTGGCTTGGATCACAAAGCCGGCCCATTATAACTTTTGCTTTCCTTACTTTCTTTCTCTCTCGAATTGATGGAATTCTCAAAAGAATAAGAATGAGTTTTTGATGTGTAGACATTAGAAGGAGACCCACTTTATATAAGTTACCAAAGTGCCGAGAACTACGATTGTTTCTTACAAGGTTACCACTTTAAACTTTCAAATTTCAAAGTTTCAAAAATTGAAACTTTTCATAAGGGTTGCACCATTTCAGAATCTTATAAAACCTTACACAGTACTCTCTGTTTGAGCCTCCATGGATGCTTGCCTGCCTAACTGGAAAACACTTGCAACACAATGAAGGTTATATCCAGAGGAGTGAAAAAGCAAAATAATTTTTCTACAAGATTCTATACCTATTATCCAGTCACCCAGCTTCACTATTTTTGCTGAACCTGTGGTTCCACAAGCTATAGAAACATCCTTTTACTGAGTAGCACCCCTTGTGGGCTTCAGTGCTTATGGAAGAAGGGAAACCATAAAAACCTTTCGGACAAGGTTTCAGTCAGTAAGTTATCCCCTTCAAAGGATTTCATACTGCAGACGGTTATCCTATCTTACTTGAATCCTCTCTCCTATCTTGGTAATACTGCCCTAAATCAAATTCTGGACAGGAATCTCAAAGCAGCATGTGGGAATATCGTGAGTCTCAATATCTCATCATATCACTGAATTTATTTTATATTGGATTTAGAACTTACAAGTTGAGGCTTAAGATAAGTCGCATAATTTCTCCTAATGATTTTTCTGATTCTGCCAATAAAACATTCAGTATGAACCTAGTTTAAGTAGTGTAGCTACTCTTTCTTGCTCTAAAAACTATTGAAATGTACATACAAGGAATTTTGCCTAGTATTGTCAATTTCCTGTTTTCCTAATTTGCTGCTGTCATAAACCTTCAGTTGTGTCTTACCTGCAGTACTAAACCTTAAGTGTTTCAAATGAATTGAAGATTTTTCCTTGAGAATTACAAGGATCACACTACTCTATCAAAGCCACCACAGCTATCCATTAAAAATCGCCCCATAATCAGAGGGCTCGAGAATTGCAAAATTAGGAGTCTCTAACCTTAACGTCACGGGAAACTTATCCGGTCTTTTCTTAGGTGGCTAATGGATGCAGTGAATGTCTCTGTTCATGGAGCACCTGATACAGAGGAATTTACAGGATAACATTCTCAGCTCGTGCAAACAATCAAAATGATTAAACAAGTATCCACCTCAGCAAAGTATTAGTTACAGTAACTATGCCACCAATTTTTTTTTTTAAATCTAGGAAGCAGAAAACTTCATTCAGTGGGAGAAAGAAGATGGAGCTTCAAAACATATTTTCTTCTTTCCCTGATACTTTCCAATACCAAAGTGAAGACCTAACAATTTGCCTTATATGAGGAAATGGCCTAGGTTGCTCTGCTTTTGGTGCATCTTTTTTCACTTCAGGGGCGCCAAAAGCATTCCAAAATCTGAGAGTTTCCATCTCCTGCAGCAGTTGCCATGGTACGCCCATCTGGGCTCTGTCAGAAGAATTGAACAAGAATATTAGAACATATAAATAAAGATTTGGCACTAAGAAACACTTCTGAACTAAAGGTCCATTCTATTACCTGATCCATGAGAAAAGACTCTGGATGTATGACCAGTAAGCTCGGCAATCCTCACCAGTGATGGATACTTCCATAGGGTGAGTTGATTCTGCATAGAGCCATGGGGAGCTCAGCAACTCACAGCTCATTTCCTGTTTACCACGAGAGAGGCACAGACCTGTGAGCCAGTGTCCACTGAGTCCAAGCATGCACCAGCATGGGTATCCCAAAACTACGTACAACAATCACTCCCACCTCCACCCGGCCAGCAAATTGTGCTGGAAAGGGCTCAAGCAAAGTGCTCTTGCAAGCACTGTGATCTTCAAGCTTTGTGAAGCCACTGAGTCTGCTGAATGCATAGAGGCCATCGGCAGCCCATAAGTAGAGCAAGTTATCATTTCCTCCACTGCCTTTGTTGGCCCAGGGCGAACCATTTCAGTCACACAAACCTCTTGCTGTGGTGTCCTGCAAAAGTATCTACGATGTGTATGTGCACTCTCACATCATTGTTAATGATCTTACCATCCATTCCCCCAGTTGTAAGGGGATGTGGTTGCACAATCTAGAGAACAGCCAGCGATTGGTGACACCTTTCAAAGTCCTCAGCTGCAGAAATTGGTAGAACATCACTATATTAGGGAGGAAACATCATCAACAGACCATTTCCAAAGGTCAAAACAAAGAATATTGACATACCGTCGATTTGCTATAGGATCCCAAAGCTGAACAGACGAACTGTTCAGGCCAAAATAACTGTGTTGTCCATCAACAGCCCAACTCACACTTGTAACAGAGCCATCTTCATCATCAACAGTGACAAGCTCTGAGGGTTGAACCGCATTTGAAGCATCCATGAATATACTGTGTTTTCAAGGCCAGGGACAGAACATTGCTGCTGCCCCAATCCATTAAGTTTAAGCAATAATCATCTATAATATCAGGAGCATCCAATGTCTTCTCAGAAGTCTGTTGCATCATCGTACAGAAAAAATCAATAAAATAAGGGGAAAAAAATCAGATGAAGTAAAGCATAGCGGTCCCATGCACATGAAACAGTAGAGATTAATTTGGTTGGTAAATATCCATGCTCCAAACCTGAGGAATATGCCGTAGAGGCGTTGAGGGCTTTGATTGATGAACAGAAGAATAGAATTGATGAGGTATCAATTCTACTGGAGTCGGTGATTTGTTCTTAAAGGCGAGGATGCGGGTGCGATTCATGTTGAATGTCTCAGCCAGTAGTTTCAAGTAGGCCTCCTTTGATAAAGAGCTGAGAACACCTTTTTTGTTCTCTTTTTGCTTTCCTCCCTTCCAGTCAGCATGTAATGGGCAAAGTCGAAGTCCATTGCTGATCTGTTTGGAATGAATCTGTCCAACTGAAAAGCAACATAGAACCATTAAATCCAATATTCAAAACAACAATTATTCTAATATGCATGCGTAGAAGAAATCTCTTTTCCTATGTATTTTCTGCTTCAGGGAGATAGTACATAAGGCACTTATTTCCTTGTGATATTGTTTGGGTAACTAATTAGCCATAATTAGTTTGAGACTTTTATTCCCAAACATAGTTTAAGAAATAAGAATGATTGCTTGGAAGATCAGACATAGAACAAGTAAATATCATAAAAACAAAACATGAAGAAATTCATCTATTTTTTAATTATTACAAAAAGTAAAATTTTCTTACATTTTCTGTAGTGTGACGAAACTGCATCATCAATTCAGGACAAGAACTCAGTGAACCTGCATCCATAAAATTTAATGAACATTAAAAGCGACCAGCTCTTAGATCCAACAAAACTGTATCGACCCGATTTAATTATTTTAAGTTGTATTAGGTTTCTTTTTGGATTCCCTATAGGATTAGGTTTCTTATTAGATTTTTTAGGCATTAGGATAAAGTTATGTTCTTATTGACAGGGTTAGGGTCATGTCACTCGGATGGGAAAGTAAATATTTCAGTAAAGTAGAATTGAAAGTCTTTATTTCAGTCCTACGACTGAGAATTCTGTATATAAAGAAGAGTTCAGATAGCCTTTTGGTCACTCTCCTTGTCAACAAGTTCGAATTCAGACTCAACTCTGGGGTAGTTCAGTTGGTCTAATCCCTTGGGATTTAATCCAATCGTCACTTGTTCGAGTCTTCTCAGGACCACAGTATGTTTCTTGGTATTAAGCACGGGGCACGTAGGGAGTGAGTCGAGTCTTGGCCAATATTTATTTGATATCACGGTTATAAAAAAAAAAAAAAAAAAAAGAAACCATCTAGCTAGTCATCTACCTAGAGGTTGGCTGGTTCAAAGAGAAGACTTTTAGGATATACAGGATTTTTCTTTAATTTAATTTGTGAGATTTTGTTTTAATTCAATTCTCTTTAGGATTCTCGTTGTTAGCTACAAAAGGGGCCTAGCCTCTTCGTAGATCATGGAAGTAGAAAAAAAAATTACTTTTAATAAATTTATTTTATTTTATCAAAATTGCATTTCTTGTTCTTAGCCGTAATATAAATCGAGCAATTTCAACGAAACCTAAAAGAAAGAAGAAATGAAAAAATCAAAAGAAAAGTGGTAAAGGCTCAGGGAGGGTTTTTACCTTTAGAGAGTCGTCGAGCAAGAAGGAGCGGAAAGGCGATCACAAAGGCAGCCATGGATGAACGAGAAGAGTGCGACAGCAGAGAGAGAGAGATGAGATGAGAGAGAGAGATGAGATGAGATGAGAGAGAAGAGGGAAATGAGGGGCGGGGATATGAAGCGCGGGTTTTCCAACGGAAAACAAATCTTGGCGGTCCAATTCAAATATCTGTTCTGAATCTTGACTTCCAAAAATATGACCGTTGTGGCCATGTGAAACCCAGCCTGGCTTTGATTTTAGATGATGTTCTTCTTAGGGTGTTTTGGTTAAAAGAACTCTTGGTTTTGAAAGCTAAATTTCGGGAATGTAACCCTTTTTTATCACATTACGACAAAAATAATTTTATTATTTTCTTGTAAAAATAACTTTTTCTTTTAAAAGATATATATAAATACATAAAATAATAAATGATATTTCTGTCCATATCAAGTCATTCTTAATTGTGAAAAGAGTTAGTTTTTAAAAATTTTAAATTATTTAAGTTCTTTTGACTAAATATCTCTCTTCTCGTAACCAATGTGAGCCTATATTTCAAAATGGGAAATAAAATTAGCGATTCGGTCGATAAGTTTGGATCAAATTGGCCCGATTTTTTAGGACAAACATCAAAATATCCTTCATTTCAACTCTAATTTCGGGAGAACTAGGCTCAAATTGTCTTATTAATGTTACTGTCAATTGGGCCACATCGACCCACACAAGGTTGGCCCAAATCAAGACAAACTAAATTTGACTTTATTTTTTCGAGCCAACAAGATAACAATCCAACCAAGCTCAAATTGGCAACTCCAATAGGAAAACATTATTATATGTAATATATTTGTCACACATATATTCGTATTTCTATTATAAATTAAAGCATTATCTTGTAGGTTGTATTGCACCTATGTATTTATATTATAAATATTATGTATTTGCATAAATATTTATTATAAATTATATATGCATTAATTAGTTAAAATATTGATAATAAGTAAATCAATTTTTAATTTATTGTATCTGATATAATAATTAAATATAAATTAAATTAAATTAAATTAAATTATTAACATTTTAAAAACTAAAAATATTTATACTTGTATCCTCATTTCTTTTTTGTTTTTTAAATATATCAAGGGTATAATAAAATAAATACATAAGATGTATATTTAAGTTGGAAATATTATTCTTAGTGTGATAAAATTATCTACCATTTCGAGCTTGCGAATGTAGTATGTTACGTGGTAGAGACGTAACATAATTACATCACGGCGAATGAGGATTGGTAAGTGTGGGTATGAGAGGCAAAGTTGCTTTCCTAGTGTGTGCACGGATTTGCTCAAGACACCTCATGGCCTGACAAAAAAAAAAAAAAAAATCAACATTTTTAAAGATTTAGATTGATTTCATTTCACTATTTTTTTTTTTAAATCTATATTTAAAATCAATGTTTTCATTCTTTTCACATTCTTTATACCCTTTAACTTTTTATTTTATTCTAGTTGGCTCTCCCTTTTCTCTTTCTATTGTCTCTTCTAGCCATTTTTTTAGTTAGCAAAGATGGATGATTTTTCGCATCATTTTGCTGAAATCACTATCTACATCTCTTTTTATCATCTTCTTTCTCAATAAGAAGTACTTTTCCACTCAAGTCTTAGTTTTAATTTGTTTTTTTTTGTAGATTTTCATCGATATGTGTTGCAGCGTACGGTTATATCGTCTTGGTACGACGGTTAGTTTTTTCTTTGTCTTGTTGTGACAGTTACTAGTATGTGGGTGATTCAGACAGTAAAACATATTCGATTAGACATAGACAACAAATCAAATCATGGTCGTTAATGTGACGTCCCAAAACCCGAGGGTCTGTTGACCAATCGTTTACCCGCGGAAAGCTTGTGGATGTTAGGTAACCCAATACCACACTGTTGTGTCTCCTTTATCGGGACCCATAATTTAACAAAAATCGGACAAAGTCTCCTTTGTACAGAAAGCTCTACCCAAAATACAACCTATAGGATATATAATAACATAACCCATCCGGAGCCCAATATATCTGATGGCCCGCCCAGGGGACCATTTATGAGTAAAAATAATGACTGAGCCCATTGATCCATACTAAAAAATATACAAGGCTATGTTACCATAGTCCTTAAGAGTTTATTTACAACACTCTTGTACAAAAAAAAAATATATATAGAACTAGTTCGTTCCGAACATCTTTACAAAAATGATTACAAAGCCACAACCTGACTTTCTTCACAATTGTGGCCTCGAGTGAGCGCCGTCCACCGGTGTACTCCATGCACCTGAAAGGGGGATCACATAAAGGAGTGGCTAAACGAGTAGAGTAAACTCCCTCTGAGGCTACTCCCCAGCCTAGGGTGCACATGCAATGGTCATGTTCACAATTCACATTCACATTCTAAGTAAGCGACACTTTCGAGTCCTTCTGGAGCTCCCTCTTTGCAGAGTCATATGGAAGCTCTACCACACCATGCGATGTCAAAGTGTAATAAAACCCATCATTTTGTGGATTACACATCCAATGATCATTTACAGCTTAAAATCATTTGTTTTTCAGAGCAAAAGCTTTTTGGATGTTACACCCTCAATGATCATTTATATTCAAAATCATGTGTGTCTTTTTTTTTTTGTGGGTACTTCAATTTCTAGGGTCTCATCGTAGGCTTCACAAACCTTCTTACACTTTCACGGGGCTTTCACTGTTGAACACATATGTATAACCAAAAATAACGGGGCTTTCACACGAGGGGGTATCTATTCCTACTTGCTATTGCAGAGCTATATTTTCATTTTCATGTAGCGGAACCGTCGACCACATTGAATATTTGCCCCACCGTATCGAGTCCACCATCAAACAACAAACGTAGTGTTGATCCATACCATGCACTCACACCCATTTCATACGATGTCCCCGTGCATATGCAATGCGATGTGTCATTTTATGCCTATACTATGTCACATATATGATGAATGCTATAGAGACACTTCTACTCATGCATATCACCCATGCATCATGGAAAATTATATTAATCAACATAAAATTTCAAAACGTCACACATTTCATGTTAATATATTTGCACACACATATCAACATTTAACAAGTCATCACCAATCAAGCAATAACATACTTTATCCTCTAAGCAAATTGTGACATAACATGTCCATAATTAGCCTATAAACAAGCATCTGTGGCCTTATCCATACACAAACTCATCGCATGTCAATACATTAGGACACACATATTAACCTCAATCAGTACCACCAAGCATGTGCATTCAAACTCAAGCAATGACAACTTAATCCTCAAGACCAGTTGTAGAATAGAGATGCCCACAAAACATTCCAAACGACAGAAAGCCATGACCAGACCACGGGATAGTTACGAGATTGGGAGTTCGAGAAACTGGGTCGCTACTTGATCTCAAAATACGGACCTGAGACCATTAAATAACATGAGCTATGTGGTCCCGGAAATGGACTATAACTTGAGCTGTACAAATTCAATTTGGGTGATTCAAAAGCCTACATCAAGTTTACAGATGTGGTTATAATTTCCATGGAGAATACTAGTCCAAATTCCCTCTTTTTCCCAACCAGAAATCAGTCCCAAAATCTGGACAGTGTATGGGGTCAAAATAGGGCAGCCTATGGTAGTCCCGAAAAATGGACCATAACTCGAGTTATAGAGTTTCAATTTGCCGGGTGAATTCAAAACTGGCATCAAAGTTCTCATATACATCTACAATTTCCATGATAGACACTAGTCCAATTTCCCCTTTTTCCCGATCGAAGAGTGGTCAAATGCGGATAGTATGTGGGGTCAAAACATGGCAGCACAATGGCAGATCGAGGAAAATTAACCATAACTTGATAGAGAGTCCGTTTGGGTGATTCAAAGAGCCCTAACCTCAAGTTCACAGTGCGGCTAATTTCTAAGGAAGAACACTAGTCCAAATTAACTCTTTGTCCTAATGAAAGTCCCAGCCCCCCAAAATACGGACATCTATATAGGATCGAAAATAGGGCACTATTCCCATCCCCAAAATTTGACGAACAACCCCGCCAGGAAAAGCAACGGTAAAAGCGTGCTTAGGAGCGTAAAAGCATAACCCAGCGACCATTAGAGTAGAAAATAAACCAAAGTAGGAAGAATCCCTACCTCTTGGAGCGTAGAAGAAACTCTAGGAAGTCCCGTGGACACTTCCTAAACCCCGAAACCTTTGATTTCCTGAACTCCTTGCTTGAATCCTCGTAAATCCGGGTGTTTTCCATTATCCACCTTCACATTAGCCCTCATCGAGTAGAAGAACTTTCGTTATTGGCCCGACGAATTCCAACGACGGAACTCCGTAGATCGAAAAGAGAAGTTTGAATTTCTTTCTTTTCTCTACCTCTCCCTCTACAGTTTTTTTTTTTTTTTTTTTTTTTTTGCAGCAGCAGAAAATATGTTCTTTTCCCCCTCTAATATGATTTTCTACCTTTGACTTAAGTCTTAAAGACTTGGCACATTATACGTGTTATGATTGGTCGGGTCCCAGTTTACGTCGGCTGTTGTTTCCATCACGGTTCCACCAATTTAATTTATTTTAATTGAACTTCACTTAAGTATTTGTCAGCTTTCGAGATTTTCTTAAAATCGGGTTTTGGAGTTCACTAGGCACCCATGCGTCACAAAAGCGTGAAAATTCTTACTATCTCGGAATTCAACGAAATTCATCTAAGTAACTAGATTTCGCAAGACGAATCCAACGGTGAGGTCTGTTTTATCATCCGAGATATAAAAAAAATTACAATTTTGCAACTTGTACGCTAGCGACAATTTACTGTTTTATCATTTTTCGGAAAAATTCAAATTTGCAGGGTTTACGGAGTTAATATATTTAAGAGAAATTGAGTCATATATATTTTAGTCATTATAAGATTATTAAATATGTGAGTTTTAAACTGATTCATTATACTATTAAATTTATCTTGCATCATCCTCTAAAGTTTTATCTTTGATAAACCTTATGTATACAAACCAACATGTAATTTCAAACACAATTTGATATAATAAACCTCGAATAAGTCAATCGAAATGAATGAAAATATAAACTAAAAACTGTGATTACGCATATAAAAAATGAAGTGGATCGAATACAAGAGAGTAACGGGACCTCAACTAATTTTGTGTCATTTACATAATTATACTATTTTATAGGATCATGAGTATTCTAAAGCTAGGGGTGACCACAATGACGATAAAGCTCTACCTTACTTGCACTAACGAGCTAGAAAAATAGAGGCGAGTGGGATAAGTTTAGATTTTTTTATTTCAATGGAGGCAATATAATAAAAAAATAAATATTTAGGAAATTTTTTTCACTTATAACTCTTGTAAAATTTAAAGTCGAGTGGAACAATGCCCATTGGGCATATGGTGGATCTGCCACTAACAACATAGCTGCATTCCTAAGGTTTGAACTCGAAACTATTGATTAAACTATAAGGGACTCTAATGACACTTAAAAAAGATATTTGGTGATAATGTAATTACAGGTTAAAATTTTTCATAATAAGGGTTAGGGAGTTGTTGAATGACAAAATAAGAGTTTAAATACATTGAGGGTAATTTTGTAAATAGATTAAAGGGGTGGGAGGGAACTTTCCAAAAAATAATAAAAAAAAAATCTTAAAAAAAAATAGTTTGAAAAATAATCCTACATTTAATGTATTTTTCTCCACATCATCCAACCATGTCAGTTCAAAATTTGGGTTTTTCAGTTTTAAGTCAAAAAAACCCACAAAACCTAAACCTTTTGGTTTCTTCTTCAGAAAAAATCGATTTCTTCGCGTGCCAATGCCAAGCACGATTTTGTCATTAGGTTAGGTTTTCTCTTCTATTTTCTCCAATTACGAGGTTCTTGTTTGTATTTTTAGTTTGTTTTGGGGAAAGGTTTGATGGTGGGTGGGAACTAAGGAGGAATTCGGGTGGTCACACGCATTTTGATTTTGGGTCACGAGGAGGTGGTCCCATATTTGATTTTGTTGGATTTTTGTTGAAGGTGAGAGGAAGGAAAAGGGCGGTGGGGTGGGTTTCCATTTGGGGAGAAGCGAGGTGGGTTGGGGTTTAGGGAGATGACGCGGGAGGTGGAATGAAGAAGAGAAGAAAACAAGGAGGGAAAGAACAAGGGAGGGAGGCAGAGACGGGGCGACGGGGTGGGAGAGAGAGAGAAAGAGAGAAGAAGAAGCAGGGAACGGGAGTAAGGTGAGAAAGAAAGAGAGGGGTCGGGGGAGAAAGAAGAACAAAGGGTGGAGAACAGGTGCGGCCAGGTGGGTAGGAGAACATAAGAACGAGTGCGAGGGGTGGGGTGTTCAAGAGAGAATAGGAGGGAAAGGGGGTGAAGGGAAAATAGAAGGGGTGTCCCGGGAGGGGTAGGAAGAAACCGAGGAGAGGGAAGGGGGGTGTCGGGAGTTGGGGGGGAGGGGGCACTTATTTTTATTTTATTTTTTCTATATTGCTTTTATTTTGATTATTCTATATTGCTTTTATTTTGATATTTGCCTGTGATTTGATTTACTTTGGTTCACTTTATTTTTATTTTTATTTTTCTATTTTGCTTTTTATTTTGATATTGCCTATGAATTTGATTTCTCTATAACTAACAATATAGAGAAAATTTGACTCTTTGAATTCAAATTTTAATTATTTGTCGGACTTTCGTGTTTTAGAACGGGATGATCCTTTGAGCTAGGTGAAGCTTAATTTTGTAGGAGTGATCAATGTTTTAAAAAGCTGAATGAGATCAGCCCCGAATTACGATTGTCGACCTGTAGGTTTCCTAGTAAGGTTGACTTTTGGTGAAGCGTCAATTGAAGCGGCTAAGAACACATTAGCGGTGGTTGAGCAGACGATTCGTTTGGCCCAATACATTTTTTAACAAAATTACATACAAAGCTCAATGTAGCCCAAACAATTGGCAAGCACCACAATTACAACTCTACTTGAAGTAGTTTACTGATTTTATTTTAGCAGATATAAAGGCTAGTATATGTCCACTCTCTTTCCAGATGTGACAAAGGGAGGGAGTTTAGGATAAGGCCCTTGAGGCGTAGAATTTTAAAATTTTACATAAAAAGAATGGAACTTGAGCCCTTTGCCCTTCTAATAGGTTTAGGTAGGAAATGGGATTAACAACATAAAATCAATTTATGAAAATATAATACATTCAACACAAATATAAATATAATTAAAAACATAATATATTATAATGTCAAAATTTTCATTTTCAATAAATTTTACATTTACATGTGTTTCACAACTATAAAAATAAGTAAATAAAATTATAAATATTAAATTGCCTGTTTTTAAAATTAATTTCAAATTTTTAAAAAATATAAATTATTTAATAATGACATGCACCATTAGTCAAATCTCATTTTCATTCACAAAATCTCTTTATTTTCTTTATCATTGGATCTCATTCAAGAGTCATGTTAGGATTGTGCATATTATTTGGTTATTAAGTGTGGGGGCCCATAATACATTATTCATTGCGGTTGTATTTTTGTTTAACATCATTGATAAAGGAGAATCAATCCTCAGTTGTGTGATTAAAATTTACTGTTTTATTTCATTATAAGTTATATAATAATTTTTTATAGTTGATGTGAACAAAGTGTATTACATGCGATGACTAAGTTGTGAAATTTTTGTTGACTAAGTGACAATTAATTTGTTAAATCTTATATTTCTTGAAATTGATTATTTGTAGGTACCTGAATGAATGGTTTGATTACAATTGTTTGTTACAAGAATGGTGAAATCATTGATTGTCCATATGGTGTGGGTTATAGTTGTCCTCCATAGAGAGGTATTTTGGTCAATAATACGATAACATATGATGAGTTAGAAGACAAGTTGTGTCATGTTATGTCGATCGATCGTGCTCACACCAAGTTATCTAAGGTTTTTCGATATCCAATATTGATGCTGATCGAAAATGGGAACATTAACTATGTACAATTACCAATTAAAGATGGTGATGATCTAAAATTAATGTTTCATGTTGTAGCACAAATCCCACCGTCAAATACCATTGAAATTACTTGTAGACATGTGATAGGCGTATTGCGTGATTGTGTTTTTACGGACATGCAATTAGAAGTCTTGAGTCTTTTGATGGCAGCCCAGTATACGCTTGTCAGTAGTAAAGTGTAAAGTACCCGGATATTGATACGAGGAAACGCAATCATAATATACTAAGTACCAAAATTACAATACTCCCTTAATATTCAAACTAGCAATCATAATGGCTAGGTGGAACCAAAAACCAATTTAAACTATTACTAAGTGATTGTTAAATTTCGGATAGTAAAAAGTTATTAAAGATGCGAAGGTTGGGGTGTCGGTGTTGAACAATCCCACTACTATGTAATCAACGAAATTCCATTCCATTATATAATATATGTAGTTGTTTTCCAAGGCGGTTATTCTCTAATGTAATCAAGCCCTTTCTCAAGAGGTCATTTTGACCTCCCTCTATCACTAGGTTCCTTTCTCCTTGGCTCAACCCCAAGAATTAAAGGTGCATAGAGTGCAAAGAACTCCTAAGCCTCCTAAGCCTCCTAATCATTGATTGTCACACCCCGAATCCCGGTCCGACCCGATTGGCGGATCCGAACCGGTTTCCGGGACGCGAGACCAAATACTGGGACTCTTTACCTGATTTTTTTTTTTTAAACCGAGGCCCGATACTGTGGGTATGGCCCATCTTATAACAAAAGTCAAAATCTCATATACATTTCTGAGTCCCATTTACATGTACAAGCGAACTTTTACATTTACAAATCGGGCGGACGGAACCTACATGTAGTGGAGCCCTTACAAGTGTGTTGTTTGTATCACGGATGTTTGCTGATGTCTTCTCTTGTACCTACACGGATTAAAAACCCGTCTTTAGCTAAGCTTAGTGGGAAGCTGCCGCCCATAACTTATGCGATGCACATGCATTGGCGAATCATGATAAACTTATAACGAGAAGCAGGATATCAAAATCATCATGAATTTATATAATCCAATATATAGCAAGTCGAGATCATGTCGGAGCAAACTTAGACATATCTGATAGCGAGAGGCATCCAATTATCTCTTTACATAAATCCTTGATTTTCTCGAAGGATTTCAGGTCGGGTTCCTATTCGGTGTCATCAACATAATTAAAAATACTTTTGTACCTTGTGACTTTTAACGGAGATGCTTGTGTCTCTCATAGGATCCATATTTATACTTATTCGGATTCCTTATGGGCGATGCTTGAACTTACATATAACAATCTGCCTTATACTTACTCGAATTACACTTATGGAAGACTTGTGGCGACCAGAGCCGGCAGGCCAGGGTTGGCGATCGAACGAAACCAGGGACACTCGTTTAAATCCATTTAAAGTCATTAATCAAATCCCTTTAGTTATCGTTTTATTTAATTTTAGTTTTCAAAAGTGTCGCGACCCGAATCCATGACCCGACCCGGTTGGCGAATCAAGTCGGGGCCCGGTTTACTCCGACATTTCCAATTATCTTATCAAAACATTTGGCTTATTTTATTCATTTTAAATTTTTGAAATTTCGCGGAAGCATTTTTTCATTTAGGTAAGCCAGCCAAAACATTTGCACGCATTGAAGACTCAGCACCACTTACATTTAACAAAATGCATTTACAAAATAATGATTCGAGTTCAAAGCTGTTTTCAATATCAATGTTAGCGAAAAAGAAATAGGTATTGTTAATGCATATGACGGAGCATACTCGTAATTCCTTCTCTATGATACGAGGCTCCTCGAATCTGAATCTTGCTTGATGTCTATCTCTAGGTCCCTGCGCATTGATAAAAACAATAAGCACAAGCATTTTCATGCTTAGTGGTTCTATCTGATTTTGTATTCCATTTTTCGTTCCTTATAAATCATGCATTTATCAAAATAATGCCTTTACACAATATTAGTGTAATGTAAAGATACTTATACAAATACACTTTTCAATACCATCGCGTTCCGTTGTTGGTTTGTGATTCCACATATAACTATGGAATTCGACGTCCACGGCTTGGTGGAGTTGGTGAATGTGCACATTTGTTGACCGGTAATGTGTGAACTTGCATTCAATATAGATCTCACATATGACTATAGAATTAGGCATTCACGATGGTCGGAGTTGGTGAATACATCGTTGTGCGTCGATGGTAATGTGATTTCGCGTTCAATATTACGCGTCTCACATATGACTATAGAAGTCGACATTCCACGGCGGTCGGTTGGTGAATCACGTCGCAATACGTCGTCCCGTAGCAATGTGATTTCGCATTTATCAATTACGGTTACCTTCATGACGAATTCAGTTGGTGAATTCCGTCATGTTGGTCATTCAATAAAACGGTTCAAATCAATTTACTTTTATGCAATAAATTCGCTTGTAGCTCAAATACTGCGCATACATGCCAATATTTATCAAACATTTCAAATACTAATCATTCGAATCAATATATATGTATGTAGCGGAAGCGAAGAACAATATGAAAATGAGCGAATAGAGCAGCTAGAATAAAGAACAAGTATCAGAACAAACCAATTATATGATTCCGTTTCTTTCTCGTGTCAATCTAGGTCAGGTTATCGTCTTCTTACGCACACAGTCAAAATGCAAATTTATTCACTCTTAGTGATTAAGCAAACCAATCATACTAGCGAATATCGTAGGGGCAGCGAGAAGCTTTGCGGAGCGGCAACGCGTCTGATACGTTTTTTTACTTGATCTCATTCTTGTTCCTCTATGAGTCTACTTTGCCCAGAAATTGGAATGCATTCAGCTTCGGTTTATCAGAATAAAGTTATGGCATTTTCATGCCAACTAGTCGGTTTACCGATTTTACCAAGGGACAGTTTGCAATATTCATTTTCCAGTGCCTTGTCTCCATATTTGACACTGGTTCTTTGTACTCCTTTAAATATAAGGTGCTAAGGGTTCTCCTCCAACTGGAATCACCCAAATCGGAGCACCGGAACTCAAGATACGTCCGAAACAACTCGGACTACTCTATGATCAAACTGATGCAGGAATTTGACTTGAACATGACCCCACTTTGAGTGAATATTTGGGCCACTTCAAGTCAGAATGTATTCAGTGTCTATTTCTTTATGTTTGATTCTCCTTGAAGTCTATTGTAATTGGCCACTTGAATCACTCAAATCGGATAAGAAATGAGGAAGTTATGGCCAAAATACGAAAATTGGTCGAAATAGGAAAAGCATAATAGGGTGTACCGGTACACGTCTAACATGTACCGGTACACATTGGGTTCTGGAAGGGTGTACCGGTACACATTCAAGGTGTACTGGTGATTCGTGCCACAGTAGGCTGAGCTGAATCAACAATATTTATATACCCTAAGTTCACTCCCTGCTGGCAGTAGTCAAGCTCTTTGCCGGTATAATTGAATCTAGGGTCGAACACGGGGATGGGTTTCATCCCCAGGAATGATTTGCATAAGTGTAAAAGGTAAGGCTTTCTATTTGGACTTTTGGATTTTTGTTTCAAAAAAGCGATTGTGATGAGTTTGAAAGCGATTAAGCTGTAAAAACTGAAAATGAAGTGTGAAAAGTTAACTTTGAAGATTTAGGTCACTAACTTCGGTAACCCAGGGCAAGCAAGTGTTCTCGGGGTTTTATCCTGCGTTGTAATGACGACCTATAGTCCAAGCCACAGCCAGGATCTATGTTTGGCACTTAGACCTCACCCAAAATCAACTCCTATTTGAGTTAACACGGATAACATGCATCTATTGCCCGCACCCCAGGTTTGAAACCTAACATTAAAAATATCATCTCGGAGGCTCGTAAAGACCATCTAATGAACCACGATTGCATCCTAGCAATAAGTATGCAACGTATCCTGTATGGTAAGTATTGGCCAAATTAATAACATTCAATGCTATTCAACCATATTTTGAGAAGATAGAGCCATAAACACGGTACCTGTAGCTTTTAATACAAGAAGACAACCTGCATATGCCCCACCACCAAGCTAGCTTCCTTTCTCTTCAAAGAAAAGAAACAGCGAAGCATCTCTTGAGTTGTCATCCTCGAGAGGGTGTTTGCGACGAAAATAAGGAAAGAGGAGAGAGAAGAGAGAGAAAAGCAAAACCCTAACTAAACTACGAGGACAAAAATAAAAACTTACCAAAATTGCTTCCTCGATTTCTTGCTTAGGGTTACAAAATGGGAGGGGGCTTATATATGGGGCCACCCAATGTATGAAAATACCCGCGAAAGCCTAACAATTTGGCTAATTTTAGGGACAAGAGAGTAATACACCAAAATTGAAGTCGGTTGCATTAATTACGAAAGCATGACAAGGCAGTGAATTTCGCTAAGGCTCAAAATTTTCGCTAGGCAGCGAAAATTTCGCTAGCTAGCGAAAATTTCGCTAGCTAGCGAAATCACCGAAGATAAGCGAATGCAAGTTCAAGCTAAGCGTTAATTGATTTCGCTAGCTAGCGCGAAGAACTAGCTAATAGCGAATTGTATTGATAGCGAAAATGCAAAGGGCTCGCTAGGAGCAGTGCTGCGAATTCACGGTGTCTAGCGAAAATTGGTAATTTCGCTAAAATTGCGAAATTTTAAGCTAAGGTGCGAGTATTCGCAATCGAATGAGAATTTTCGCAATCTTAGCGGAATTCCTAGAGACTAATGCGATTCATCCTGCATTGCTTCTGTCTGCGCATCGATTTCCATCGCTCCGCTTCATTCTTTCTTTGATTTTTGAATTACCGTTTGATGGGCGACAGGTGGAGTTTAATCTTCATGATTCATCCTTATGTCTCGATATTGAACTCCTAAAGTGCAAAAACCTGCAAAACAATAAAAATACCCTTTTAACGGCATAAGTGATACTAAGAAGACTTGAACACTTGATTGGCATAAATGACATGATTAGTGCGCAAAAGCACTTTCAAAAACCTATCTAATATAGGGTTCAAAAATAGCACGCACAGGTACTAATCACACCCAGCAGCGTTGCTAGTCCCTTAGCAATGCAAAAACTAAAGGAGATATATCGCAGTGATTTTCAAAAAGTTTATGATTGAGTGTATGTACATATAAACATTGTCCTTAAAGCGAAAAATGGACCTGCAGAGTTTTGTGACATGAAGAGCCAAAACCATACAGAACAAATTTTTTAGGTCAATATTGATTCATGATTCTTAACTTGAATTTCCACCTAAGTCTAATGGTTCTTTATATAACAGTTAAACGATAAATTGCAAAATTTGTGCCCTCCCCCGACGCTTAACGTCATGGCCTTAGGCATTGAACAACCCTAGATAAGGGAAGTTACGCACTTCTTTCTTTATTCAACTATATTGTAAGGGTGCAATGCTTAAAATCCGACTTCACCAGGGAAATGCGTAGTAGCAGGGGGTCCGCCCAGTGACTCCCAACGATTAAGGTTTGGGGCATCGAAGCGAAAGGATCAGCGACCCGCGAAACTCACAGGCTTCACCGGATTACGAGATGGCTTGAAAATCAAGCACCTACAAATCGTTAGACTCTACCTATCCACCCATGTAACGAACACTAAATCGATGACTCCTAACCAATTAAGGCTTAGGGCATCGGGTTTCAAAGGCTTTCGCCATACACCCCTCGGACCGTGCTCGGGTTTCAAGGCAAAACTTCACGACTTTATTTTTCTTTTCTCTTTGCTTTTTCTTTTTGCTTTTTGCTTTTCCTTTTTTCTTCCTTTTTGGAGGACAAAATTGGTCTTCAAGTGTGGGTAACACAAAAACCTATCTTAGGTTGCCAACATTACTTAAGGCTAGGCTATGCAAACGAAAGGAAGTAAACAAATTCACGACTATTGAAATAATGCAGGTGCGGTGTGTGAATTAACATAAGGGAGAAATTTTCAAGTTGAGCATCTTTGGAACTGGCCCGACCAAAGCGCTGTTCAAGCATGGAATTTGTTCTAACATAAAGGCGACAAACGGATTCTATTCTCGACAAAGGGCAGGAATTCAATTGTCGATTTGAAGCAATTGATTGTTCAATTGAAAGAAAAACGTTACATATGTTAAAAAGCACAAAACATGGTATACAAAAATGTATATATATATAGGCGAATAGCTTTTGATATAGCGAAGCAAGCAGCTTATACATACCAAAGCTAAACATACAAAAATATCCTTTAATATGGCTAATACATAAATCTAAACAAAATTAGTAGGCGGAGTTGATAAGCGGTAACTATCTGAGAATATAGAAGAGCCTAACCACCTCGGCTCTTTGGCAGGTGAGGTGGTGGGTCTGGCTATTCTTCTTTGTGACGAACATCCAAATAAGTTTCAGCGTCGTGGTGAAGCTTTCCTCTCTTTGATGGGAACACGAGGGGAAGGCCCGGAGTGCGTGTGATCTCTTTGACCTCAGTGACTTGGGCGACCTCGATCACAGGTACACTGTGTAGTTTGCTAGTGTGTGAGATGGCATCCATCACACCGCAATCTCTCTAGGCTGGGTGTGAACATACTCGAGGAGTGAATGGTGCGTTGAATAGGATGGACCCCGAGTGTATCGGTGCGATCACAACGGATGTGGTGTGTGGAGGAGAAGATGAAGAAGGTGACATCTCTGGTTGGTGACTCCTCTTGCATCTTCGAGGCTCGAGGCGAGCATATCGGCGTCTCTGTGGGAGTCCTCGACCACCCGATCAGGTACCCTCCTGCGGTCCTTCTTGTCGGAGGGTGGAAAGATCACGGGCCCACATGGTCATCACCCGCTCAGCGGCCCGAACCCGGAGGGGCATCTAATCCTCCTCTCCCGTCTGGGCTCCTGCGGAATCCTAAATGCTCTAGAACGCGGAGTAGTCTCGCGTCGGCAATAGGAAGACTCTGCTGTGGAAATACCGATGGACCTTCTCCTCGAAATGCATCGAAGGGTCATCACCATTTCGAGAGGGACTAAACCCGGTATCCCTACGAGATCGTTAAGAAACACCTCAGATGGCTCTCCCCCCTCCGTGTGCATAATCTTTGCAAGCGGGAATGGCTGGTCGGGAATAAATGGTTAATCGGTGACATCGGGGGCGGGAGGCTGCCTCTGAGAAAGAATCTTGGTCAGTACAGCTGGTGTCTGCGGCTTGATGTGTCCCGAACCATCATGTTTGAGTCGGGTGGGCCCAATCTCTATAACCCTACGTATTGAGGCGGCGCATACGCGGGCTCAAAGCTCTTTGAAATATTGGCGGCTCGAGGTACTCAGCGAGCGATCATCAATAGAGGGCGAAGCTCACGCGGACCATGCTCCTCGAGATGTCCTTAGAATGATAGAGGCTATGACACCACTCGTGGAGTAATAATGTTGCCTCGGAGTCATGAAGGGCAGTAGTGAATAATCTCCGATCAATCTCATGGACTCCTAAATGTCACGGGATCAGCCCACCGGTAGCCGGGACATGTCGGAATGACTCGATGAAAGTCCCACCGAATGTAGTCACGGTATTCCCGGAATGGGGTGCCCTCGAGCGACGGCCTCGATCACGGAAGGCGGAGGTGACAAGCGAGGCGATGATGCCGCCTCCGCGGCCAAATGTGGTGATGGGCTGCGGCGGAAGATGACTCGCGGGGGCCGTGTGCGGAGGGCCGGACCCAGGCGCCGGAGCCCTCCCAGCTTTCTTCTCGAGTACAGGTGATGGGGCAAGGTCCCGTCAGGTGTCTGACTCTTAACGACAAGAAATCCGAGGCTCCTCAGTGCGCCTCGAGGGGCCAGGTGACCTGTCTCTTGGAGAGGCGGGCCAGGAGGCCTGAGGAGCCTCTCGGGTGTCTTGAATCTAACGCCGCGGCCGGCGGGACCCGCCAGATGCGAACCATATCTAAAATGCGAATAAAATCTTTTGGAAGGGGCTCGGCTCACTTGAAAATGCGGTGAGGCTGTATCTACGAGGCGGGGCGCTCACTTGGAGGTGGCCCCGAATCACTACGAAGAAACAAGCGAGATGAGCCGGGGCTCACTTGGGGCTATGACGGCAGGCTGGGGAAATAGCCAAATAAAGGCTCGATGGGAGGACTGAATGCGGGGCCCGGGGCAAAAATATTGAACCACGGGCAAGGGGTCTGGGCGCGAGTAGAGGCTCAGCGAATTTCGGTAAGAATTGGCTTCAGTGGGGCGACAACTCCGTTGTGGTGATCGAGGCTCGTGCGCGGCGTGGGCGATGCTGGCCGGTGGAAGCTCGGTCGGGGATCGTCGGGCGGTCGGTGAGACTAGGGCGCGGGGCAGGGCAAGGGATGCGGTGCGGGGCTATGGCGGGCGGCGGCAGCGGCGGGCGCTCGGTCGAACGGCGCAACTCAGGCGGTGGCGTGGCGGTGAGAGGCGGGAGACTCGGGGCTTATTTGGGAGAGAATGTGAAGTGGCAAAATGAAACCTCCCAAGGTTTAAATAGGCTTGTTTGTGGCAGTAGAAAGGGTCTCCGGCACCATTTTCCTTTATTTTAGCGAATTTGGCCTATTTGCACTTCTGAAATTCAAAAATTGCTATATTAATTATATGACTAATATATGAAATAAGAAAATTATTATAATAAAATTTACTATATATAAAGCGTAAGTAAAAATTAATACTAAAAATGCTTGTAGTGTAAAAAACAAAGTACTTAAAAGCATTAGAAAATAAATAAGGTAAAAATTTTCTAAAAAATAACTAAAAATATTAAAAATTAGAATTAAAACAAAAGCAAGAATTGTAGGCTATGATTAGGTTTAGAAACATAGAGCAGCTCATTCTCAAAAATTACTGAGGGGGTCGAAGGGGAGAATGATGCTCCTCAACTCTGCGATAGCACAGGTTGACTCCATTGTTTTAGGTGCCCGGCTGTTGATTCCTCGTGATGGGTGTTGAATTGAGCAATTGGCTTGCCGGTGGGTGTTGATGGCAGACGATATCTCTTAAATGCCAGTGGTCCTCACGCAATTCTGGACAGCGTGCTTCCACGCATGTGAACATTTGAAACAACTTCATCGATTATTTGATTTTCATGTTCTAACAACTTTTGCTTGTTGTTCGGATGAAAGATGTTTCAACTCCATAGTCATGTTACCAAGGTGGTTGCATGACTCCCATTCCGGCAATTTATTATTACATTGGTGGCTTCGAGAAATGGTCTTCTAAGATGATTGGAACATGATTGGTTCACTTGCAATTGGCTCGAGTGTGTCAAGCACTACAAAATCTTGGGTAGCGTAGAGATTTGTCTATTTCACCAGGAACATCTCAACTATCCCTTAGGGATTTTTACGATCTATCGACCCGATGAAAGTGTGATGTTGGTCGGTTTAGTTCACACCCAACCTAGCGCTTGTACCTGAGGAATACGGAAGTAGGTTCTGCGGCTCCCTAGGTCAGTAATGACTTGTCACATGCAATTCCCACCAATATTGGCGAGAATTGTGGGAGATCTTGGATCCTTGTATACATTTGGCCCGGATTCTTACTTTGGATATGGCAGCTTGTTATTAAGAAATGCCTTTTTCTCAATGCTAATCCACTTCTTGATTGATAAGATCTTTCAAAAGTTTGCATAAAGCGAGGGGACTTGTTTGATGTGTCCAATAGAGTATGTTAGCACTACTTGCCTTAAGACCTCACAAAATGTACGCTGGCGAGATGCCTTCTTCTTACCTCTAAGTGCTTGTGGAAATGGAGGTGGTATGCGGTATTTCATTGAATCTTCCTTTAGGCGAATATGCTCAGACTGCAATTCTCCTCCCTGATTGGATTCTTCAATAGGCTTTGGCATGGGTTGATCAACCTCTTTTCCACTTCTTAGGGTAATTATAGCCTTAACCTCATCCATTCCCGAATTGTTGGATGATCCTACCTCATGGATTCCACTTTGGGTTTTTCGCAGCATTTGGGAAAGGGAACCTTCCCTCTTTCTTGTACCTCACAGCAACTTGACGATCTTGGTGATGGAATCTTGTGGGTTATCAATTTTTTGGTTTAGGTGCTCTCAAGCCCATCTATTCTCTTATTCGGTGTACTTTCTACGGTATCAATCCTTTGTGCCCGGGTTGCATTGATTCCTTTGCTCTTTCCACAGGGTTTGCCTACCACCTTGTCAATTTAAAATGGCTTGTTTCACGGGGGTGGGGATGGTGGTGGTTGTGGATGAAGTGGGAACAAGCGTGGTTTGGCACACACGGGGAGTACATAAAAGCGAGTGGGCTTCAGGGGAAAGGTTAGGGTGAGTTCCTCAATTGGAATTGTAGGTATTTCCATATGAGGCATTGGGTTGTGGTGGCTTATATTGTCCTACGATGTTGCACATTAGACATCAAATCCTTCCTTTGTAGTAGGGGCCGCCAGGACCTTTGACCTGCTTTGGATGTACGGGGGATTGGAAATTAGTGCAGGATTGGTGTGTGCGGGATTTTCCCGATCCAACGCATGTACTTAATGGAGCCTTTTTCATGTCCTCCACTTCCTAGCTAAGGTTGAAATCTAGCTCATTTCTATCCTGGGTGTATAAATCCCTCCTCTGGGGTTGGCTGAAGGCCTCATTGTTTCCATTTCCCTAGGGTTTTACGGCTCATTACAACCACTTGAAGTTTCCAGCCACGTAATTTTAAAATCCATGGCCGTCGGGATGCTTCGAAAGTCTCCTCACACATGGTTTCCAAAAGGCGCCTCATGGCGGGGAGACATACCACCATGAAGTGGTTTGCAGCATCCATGTATCAAACCGCATGATGTGGGCATGCCCATTGGTCTCCATAAATCTCTCCCAACAACTGATAAAACCTCCTCACCATCCCGAGCTGCACAAAGGTGTAAATTTGTCTTTTCAAATTATTAGTCTTATGAGCACTGAAGAACTTCTTCAGGAATTCTGCCTGCAGCTCGGCCCAATTTCTAATGGTTCTAGGCCTTAGTGAGTTTAGCCAAATCTTGGCCTTGTCCTTTAGGGTCAGTGGAAATGCTTTTAGCTTCAGCAAATCCATGTCCATCATACCTTCCTTAAAGGTAGTCTGTTCTCACTCAAAATCCCCCAACCTTAGTGTATGGATTTTCATTTTCCATACCATGATATGTGGGAGTGAGGGTGCAAATATGGCCTCTTTACTACATCTTCAGCAGGAGGAATGATACAGGATGGGGCACTAACTCTAGGAGGGTGGATGTGATCCCTCATGGTTCTATAGGCTGTTGAGTTCATTGGGGTTCAGTGACTACGTTGTTCTTCGGGTAATTGGATCCATGGTATCGGTGTGTGCACTTGACTTCAACGGCGGAGTCGGGTTGATAATACTTGATTCTATGCGGTCTTCCTGAGAGTTCTCTTGTCCGACCACTTTGCATACACAACTGTTACCTGAGCGAGACACAACAAAACCTGAACGACTTGCAAAGTTAGGGTTAGTAAAATAAAAGCGGCGTATATAAAAACAAAAACAAAAGCGTTGAAGTTGCGCAAAGTGATGAAAACTTGCGGTCTTGCAGATGGGTTACAAAAGAGTTAAAAGATTACCTTCACTTGTGATGTTGATCCACAAGTATAATATCATTCGTAGTTTGGCACCATCCCAGACAGCGCCATTGGTCGATGCCACGATGGTAACGAGGCTGAATCAACAATATTTATATACACAAGTTCCTCCCTCTTGCCGTAGTCAAGCTGCTGCAGTATAGTGAATCTAGGAGTCGAACACGGGGATGGGTTTTCATCCTAAATGATTTGCATGAATGTAAAGGTAGGCTTTTCTATTTGGACTTTTTGGATTTTTTGTTTCAAAAAACGGTGTGATGAGTTTGAAAGCGATTAGCGTAAGCGAAATGAAGTGTGAAAAGTTAACTTTGAAGATTTAGGTCACTAACTGCGGTAACTTAGGGCAAACAAGTGTCCTCGGGTTTATCCTCGGCGTTATGACAAGCAACCTATAGTCAAACCCTGACCGGATCTATGTTTAACTTAGAAAACCTCACCTAAAAATCAACTCCTATTTGAGTTAACACGGATAACATGCATCTATTGCCTTTTAGGTTTAACCCTAACATTAAATATCATCTCGGAGGCTCGTGGGACCATCCTAATGAACCAGTGCATTTGCTTAATAAGTATACCTTGTATCTGACATGGTAAGTATTGTGGAAATTAATAACGATTCGATGCTGATGACCATATTTTTTTGAGAATGGGATCAAGCACGATTTTGTAGCTTTTAATACAAGAGGACAACGCATATGCCCCACCACCAAGCTAGCTTCCTTTCTCTTCCAAAAGAAAGAACGTGCGGCGTCTCTTGAGTTGTCATCCTCGAAGGGGTGTTTAGCCGTTAAGAAAATAAGGGGAAGAAGGAGAGAGGAAGAGAGAAAAGCAAAACCCTAACTAAACTACGAGACAAAAAATAAAAACTTACCAAAAATTGCTTCCTCCATTTCTTCCTTCTGGTTACAAAATGGGAGGGGGCTTATATAGGCCACCCAATGTATGAAAATACCATAAGCCTAACGAATTTGGCTAATTTTAGGAATAGTATACACAAAATTGAAAGTCGGTTGCATTAATTACAAAAGCATGACAAGGCGTTAGTTTCATTAAGGCTCAAAAATTTCGCTAGCCCCTAGCGAAATCACCAAAGATAGCCAATGCAAAGGTATTAGCTAGAAGGTGGTGGTTAGCTAGCTAGCGAAATTTAAGCTAACAGCGAGGTATGTGTGCGAAAATGCAAAATTTACTTTAGGAGCAGTGCTAAGCGAAATTCTGGTGTCTAGCGAGGTGTTAATTTCGCTAAGATTGTGAAATTTTTAAGCTAAAGTTCTGCGATTTTAAATCCAGCCCGAGAATTTAAGCAATCTTGAAAGCGAGGAAATTCCTAGGATTTTGCTGATTCCATCAGCGCATTCTGTCTCTGCATCGATTTCCATCACTTTGCCTTCATTCTTTCTTTGATTTTTGAATTACGTTTTGATGGCGACAATTGAGGTTCAATTTCATGATTCATCATATGTCTCAATATTGAACTCCTAAAGTACGCCAAAAAACGCAAAACAACCAAAAATAACCTCTAACCGGCGTAGTGATACTAAAGACTTAGAGCATTCGAGGTGGCATAAATGACATGATTAGTGCGCAAAAAGCACTCAAAACCTATCTAATATAGGGTTCAAAATAGAACTTTTTGGGTACTAATCAACCGGTACACATGACCCGAAAATGTCCAGAATGTGTATTTTCTCCCATTTTTCCATATTTTTGATACCCAATTTAACTCTACACTTCAAACACACATCAAAACCATTCCATATATCTCTTATAACCTCAATTATACTCAAATCATCTTTCAATGGATATCTTTCATCAAAACCTTTCATGATTTTCTCCCAAAAACAATTCTAATATGGGTCATAACCCATACACATACCTAATACACAAATTTGTTAGGGTTTGTTCTAACCCAAACCCCTTTACTTTGCAATTAAACCGTAAATCCAACCTCAAAGGGAGGATCCCATGTTTTTCTTGTACATTTGGGGTTTTACCCACCTTACTTTCCATAATTTTTGGGTTAGGATGAAACCCTAGCAAAATCCTAGGTTTGGAACTCATAAACTTTTCTAGAATTCCATACAAAATCCATATGATCCATACCCAAGGTTAGTTCCATACCTTTTTGCTTGATCTTGGCTTCTCCTCTTCTTCTCTTCTTCTCCTCTTCCTCTTCCTCTTCTTCTTTCTTTTCCTCTCCTCTCTCTCTACGGTTTGGTCTCTCAAAAATGGGAGACCATTTGCTCTTATCCCATGTTTTGTTAAGGCCATGTTTGGCCTTCAAATAAAACCCATTTTTTTGTATTAACTTTTCATTTTTGCATTTAGGTCCTTAGGTTCTTCTCTTTTTGCAATCAACTTAGGCCATATTCTAGTTTAGCCCCTCACTTCTCTCTTATTTCAATCCAACTTATTAAATTTTATACTTTGGTATCCCCTCTTTTCATCTTATGACACTTAAGTCCTCAAGTGGTAAATGACTAATTGCAAAGCATTATAAATTAGGGTATCTAAATTTCCATTTTTCGCATTTAACTTCACGAGAACTTCAATTTATGCCACCACAAAATACCCTAAACATGTCAGCGACTAGGGTATATTTAAAGGCGTTACAAGACTATCCTTATTGGATCTTATTCTTATTCGGATTTCTCATTATCTTTGTGCGGAGAAAGCATACATTATGCGTATACTTATCTCAAGCTTATTCTTATTTCGATCTCGTGGGAGTTATAGAACCTATGCTTATACGAGTGCCCAAGCACGATGATGATGTTATATCTATCTCCGATCTCCACCTTTGTAGGAGTTCTGAACTTTTATACTTATCCTACAGGGTTTACACTTCGGTGCAGTAGGTATCACGAGAGATTACGGAATGTATCTTGGTATTTACTTCGGAACTTATTCTTATTCGGAATTGCGCGTAAGTACTACTTGTTGAGCAAACCGATACCAACTTGTGATAGTATCATATCCCCTTCAAGTCCTAGGTTAGCATTATACCTATACTCATACGAGAATGCAGAAGTAGGTACTCACGAGGTTTATCCCCATCCAGGAACTTATACGGAGATGCCCGTAGGTATCAAATTAATTAGATACGGGAGTACCGAGTAGGTACTTCAGAACTTATATTTATCTGAGAGATACTTTTGTATCTTGTACTTGTACTCCTGAGAGTCTAGCCTTGTATCCTTGTCTTACGGATCTTCTACTTGTACCTACGAGTTTATTACGGTATTTCGGATCTTATCTGGTATTGCAGGCATATACATGTATTTCGGATTTTATACATGTATTACGAACATACATGTATTTCAAATCTTATACATGTGTCTTAGGCGTATATACTTATCTTCTACGGATCTTATACGTATTATAGAACTTAGACATGTATTTTAGATCTTATACATGTCTTACAGAGCGTATATACTTGTGTCACAAGACTTATTCTAGTCTTACAGATCTTATACTTGTGTTACGGAGCTTATTCTTGTCTTTCAGATCTTATACGGAGCTTTTTTTTGTGAGAAGGTACGTGAGTGCGATAAGTTAGACAGATCGGGATCATAGCACATACAAAGGTCGAGGATCAGACTTATACGGATCACGGACATTAGTCTTTCATGGTACGAGATCACGATTCATTATACGGAAGTGATGCAGTAGATGCGGCGGTCTTATAACATTTTGCACGATGCGGGGTACACGTAGGTACCTCTTTTGGGACCTGGTACATATTATCGTTACGGGAGTACCCGTAGGTACTACAGAACTTGATTAGATACAAGAGTATCTGTTAAGACCAAAACGTGTTGCACATTTATGCATTAGTTATGCATGCAAGATTATGACGTTATTACCAAAGGACTATTGTCTAATCCCCACGACATGGCGCTCATAAAACTTGTTAAAGACCAAAGCGTGTTGCACATTTATGCATTAGTTATGCATGCGAATTATGGCGTTATTACCAAAGGACTATTGTCTAATCCCGAAACAGCGGCGCCATAAAACTTTGTTGACATTATACTATATAAACTTCACCAATCTCTTAGAGTAACTCATTTTTTCAAAGGAATTGGTTTTGATGATATTACCAACGAGTGCAATTCGACAAGTAATAAAATGGATTTAGAGATCGAGATATCGATCCACGAGATCTCGAATTTTAAATCAACTACCACGACTACTCAATTTCCATACTATTTGGACCACAAAATGATAGTAGGATCCGACATTAAGGTGCTAGAAATTAGCGAACAGAGGAAATTGGCGAACTATCCGGCATGCGGAAAATAAGATTAAAGAATAAAGAATTTCTATATAGGCGAATCTTGAATAGTTATCCTCGGAAGGACACGTCGATAGAAGCATTGATAGTGAACTATCGATTCTGTAGTTACTCTGATAAAATTTCTTGATTAATTCAGTTTCAAAAATACATCCAAGGCGTTGTAGTGCAGCGGATCTCTCCACACTCCACATTTCATTATCTAATTTATGACGATTCTCGAATACGAGAATTAGATAACTATTAAAAGGGACTTCCTTAATCTGGATATTTTCTTTCAATACTTCAGCACCATTTATGGATATGAAACCTTAGCTCCCAAGTTGCTCCCGGTCCAAGCAGGATATACAGCTTCAGTTGCTCCTCCTCGAAATTAGAATAGATCCAACCTTTCCATGATTAGATCCACGCTAACACTGCGGGTTAGTCTCGCTATCGAATTGAGGTGAACTCTTTCTTGTTTAAATAGATAACTCATTCAACTCGTTCTTGATTTCAAATGAGAAAGGATTTATCTAAGTGAACTTCAAGCTCAAAGATCCCTAATAGCGAGGTTAGTATACCTTCAAAGAAATGTACATTACTCTCGGGGAATGTCTTCCACATGTCACTCAGAGGACCTCCCACTTGAAATGTCGAAGCGATGGCTGTAGTCTTAGCGGGTATAAAGCGATATTCGGATCCCGAGACAATAAACCCAAAACCGAGAAGTAAATTCATTAGCTGAAATTAACAAGGTGCTTTGTAAGCAATCTACGGGGAAAGATAAATTCGACTATCATGTTCACTTAATGAAGAATTTGGATTCTCCCGATTCTTGAATCACCACGATCGACATTCCTACGATCCTTAAGAATGGCGCAAATTGGCTGAAACAATCGAATTCCGAAATTTATGCGAACTTCAAACTTATTTCGGTCTGGTAATTTGAAAATAAAAATGAATTACGCGCCGACTTCAGCTCAAACGATAACATCCAGATTCAGGAAATACAACGAAAAATACGAGAGCATGATCTGCTCTAAAAAAAAACGGAAATGAAAAATTAAGAAAAATAAAAGAAAAGAAAAAAAAATAAAGAAAGGAAATGAGCTTTCAGCTATCCAGACCTCTCGTCTGTAGCCGCCAAGCTGCTTGAATGAGTTAGTAGGCTAGCGTATTTATAAAGTTTCACCAATTGGGCCTAATCCCGATGTAGACTCTTGTAGTTTTTAAGTAACCAGGCCCCAGTCCTTTATTCAGTAGCGACTTCCAGTTTCCCGCCCCAGCCGTGACATCATTGATGTCGCGACATCAATCTCACGTCGCGACATCAACTTACTCCATGTTACCTTGATTTGGTCATTCATGATGTCGCGACCTCTATATCTTGTCGTGACATCTTCTCATGTCTTGGCTGGTCTCAATTTCACCTCTCGATGTCATACGGCGTCTATATCTTGTCGTGACCTCATTTCGAAGTCATCTAGCGATCTTTAAGCGATCTTGGATGTCGACATCAATCTCACAATCCGCGACATCGTCTTAAGCGTAAGCTTCAGGCGGTCGCTCTGTTGTCGGCGACATCGGATTGATGTCGCGGGCATCGCCTATACTCTGCAGCTTTGATCTGGTCGTTCCTGATGTCACGACATCGATATCTTGTCCCCGACCTCGCTATGAAACCCGACCTTCAAGCGAGCGGGTCTATGTGGCGACTTGATCTTATGTCAGCGACATCGACTTTCCGACTTCGCGGTCTTCACTTGATGGCTCTTGATGTCGTGACTTGGCCTCTTGTCGTGACAGCAGTTCATTTCCCTTCGGCTTTCATCTGATGGTTCCTGATGTCGACATCGATCTCTTGTCGCGACATCTTATCCGTCTTTACTTGCCGATTTCAATGGTCTTTTGATGTATGAAGTGACTTGGCCTGCTGTCGTGCATCATAATGTCAGCGACATCAAATCTACATCGCGACATCGACTTAAGTTAGGTAGCTTCCATCAGTCCAAACCTCTCACTTAGCTTAAAAAGGTGTTTTGTTGTCGCGACCTCTCATCCGTCGACATCAATTGTTGTCGCGACCTCGGGCAATATCTTTGTCGCTGACGTCGTTCTCTTATCTCGATTACCATTCCAGCTGCTGGCTGTACTAGCAGCCATACACGCATCAAATTCCTTTAATTCTTTTGGTGTCAAGGCCTCGAATTTGGCGTAATCAGCAACTGCATCAATGAATCGACCGGGTTCTTTCATTACGCGCTCTTGCCGTTATTGCACTTTTTCTTCCACTTGTGCTGTATTTTCTACTTTCTTTCTCTCTTCACACTTCTAATAACAATTTGGTGAGTTTCTTCATATTTACGTATATTAATTATTCATTTCTAGATGAAAATAGAGCAGAAAAATGGACTAAAAATGAATGACTTTTAAGCTCGTCAAACTCCCCAAACTTAAAGTTTTGCTTACGCGTCCTCGAGCAAAGAAAAGAAAGAATTGTTTGTCTCAAGCAAGAAAATAATTTTAGGACATTTTAAGCCAGTTTGTTAACGATTTCATTTCAATTTAATTGCAGTACAAGGTATGCAAAATTTTACGTACATTTAGCTTCAGAAAAGTCGGTTTCAAGGTTGGTCTCTACTCTTTATGTTATACAAACTATCATGTTGAAATTGTTTTCAAACAATATACTCATTGGATCTGTTGAATAATGAATTAAATTCCTTTCTCCAATTTATGGGTGAGTCATTTAACTCCCTAAAGTTCTTCACAATTTTGATTGTTTCCTTTTTCTTCCAAAAATTCCATAGGCTTGTTTTCATATTGATCTCTCCACTAATGTAGGTGAGTCGACGCTTCCCGGATCTGTCCAGTCTTTGGAAAAACATATTGTGAGGCTTGGGTAATGGGTAGGATGGAAGGAATTTTTAGGTTAGATCACCCACATGAACATTTTCTCTTCTCTTCTACCACTTCTTTCTTATAGTTTCTCTAGTAAACTCCCCTAAACTTCATGTGTTTGGGGATATCTCTTGTTTCTTAGTTTTATTTGTATTCCCCTATTTTACTCTTATAATTTCAGAGGAATTTCCTTAGTTTGCTACCACTAGGGATAGTGCAATGTTTAACTTTTAGGCTTTCTAACACTCTTAGCGAACTTTGGGTTAGTAACTCCCATACCCGGATGGCATTAGGGTGCTAGGTGTTGAAACACCCTAAGAACTTAATTGTTCAAGAGAGTTAGGCCACAAGATAAAACTTATCCTAAAAGCCTTCTTTTAACGCATTTTACGCTCCTTGCCTTTTTCTTTTCATTCCCTTTTGGAGTTCCTCAAAAATATAAACTCCCCCAAACTTCATTTCTTTCTTCCTCTTTGAATTCCTGGGTAATCGTAGGTTCTTTACTGAAGGATTGATGTCTTAAGATGAGTTGGGGTTTCCATTGAAGTCTATTTTTTGAAAATAGGCTTGTTGGCTCGATTTACGGAACTCACGTATGTGCCTCGACATATGAATAGGGATGGCTAGCATGGCTCAAACTATCGAAAAATGGCTGTATCATCTCTTGTCGGCTGAATCACTAAGTTTCACTTCAATCAATAATCTAACAAATTCTTAGAATGCGGATTTATCGAATTTGTGACTAACTATAAGGAGTATCTTGACCCCATTTTATTTATGAGTAGTTAAGTTAATTTGATATTCAACGGGTTCCTTGACTTCTTTGTTCATACCACAAGCTTCAAAATATGTTTGTTCCATACGTTGTATTACGCTTATCTAATACGGACTTATCGGGTTAAATATAAGTAATTTTTTTTTTTACCTTGTTTTTTGATTAAACTAGATGCATTTTGTCCTTATTACCTCAATTTTCCCCTCATTTTCGATGCCTCCTACTCTAGCTGCTTCATTCAATTAAGATAATGTCCTACTCGGGTTTTTTGATACGGAGCTATTTCCTAGAAAGAAAGAAGAGGAAGGAAGAGGAAGGAGAAGAGAGAAAAAAGAAGAAGAAAAGAAAAAAAAGCTTTGATTTCCTAATCGTTCAACCACAAGCAACACAACATTGAACAATCAAATGCAAAATAGTACACAACAATTCCATTTAACTTTCTCATTTTATTTCTGATTGATTTTCAACTGTTGGATACGCAGTATGGGAGGAGGATGGTACTGAAAGGTTAGGTAAGGAGAAGGTCTATTTCTTCTTTTTGGACGAGGTGGCAAAATATCGGGGGGGATCTGATTAAAGTGTTCAAATGAGGCTGGGAATGAAGGGGGAACTTCATTTCCCTTCTTTCCGCTTTCTCTTCTTAGTTTCCCTCTCAATTTGTTCTTCAATGACAATCTCATTAGAGTCGCTTTTCTTGTTCGGTACATCTTGTCTCTGAAACCGTTCATTGCATGTTCTGCTCCATTTTAACATCATGACTTCAAGAATTTAGAAAGATTGTTGATCAAATCTAAATTTTCGGCCATTCCTTACACTTTGTGGGATTGAGCCTCCCATTGCTTTTTTGTCTCTCTCATTCGGTTGTTTTCTAGCTCATACGTAGAGATTTGGCCTTAGTAATTTGAAACCACTTTATGCGCTCCCCAAATTTGGTGTCATGCTCTTTATCTCTTTTCTCTGGCAATGAGGTTGAGACGTCTCGATCAAGCGCTGTTGTAAGCTTCATGACTCAGTTTGAGTTTCAGTAAAAGATCTTGATCTCTTTCCTTCATTTCTTTCTTGAACTCTTCTCCTTCTTTGTGACATTTTTCCATACGTTTCCTCTTTTACGTTCGGTTTCTTCCTTCCCCTGTTGTTCTCTTCTTTGGATCTCCACCTCATGCTCCCTTTCTTTTATGTTTAATTCTTCTTCCCACTGTTGGTCTCTTCTTTTCAATTCTTTTTCATACATCCCTTCTCTGAATTCCTGCTTTAGGTTCCACTCCTTCTCTCTTTCTTCTATTCTTTTTCTGCGCGTCAGGAGGTGGGGCTTTCGAGAGTCAGATTGTCCTCTTGTGCTCCTCTTGAGCTTTCTCCGTGTTGGAAATTTCTGTTTTGTACAGGATGGGAACTGGCCAAGGGGATGGAGAAGTCTATTGGGCTGTCTTCATCCTGCCCTTCGTATCTACAAACATGTAATCATTGTGGTCGGTGATGTCCTTTGGTGCTCTGCTCCTTGATCGGTGGCCCTCACGGGTCTCTTACGGTTCTTGACTTAGGTTTCCACCTCTGTTCTCTACCGGCCTCCCCTTTTTCCTCGATTTCTTGGTCCCTTACTAACTCTTGTCGAAGGAGGGGTGAAGCTCTTTGGGACTTCTTCTTCGACTCCCAAACTCCTTTCCTCCCGGTAGTGAGCAAAGCGCTTGATTGTTCTTTGGGTGAGGAAAACCGATTTCTTTTGTTTCCTTCATGATATCTCATGATAGGAGTTCTCTATGATAACTCTATATTGATCTTATCCCTTTAGTATGGCATCTGATGAGTACAACTTTCTTGTTCTCTCACTTTGTGCATAAGTATCTTGTTGGAACCAAAGCAGGCCTTGATAAAACCATACCTTTGCTTCTTGGTAAGGCTCCCACATTCGAGTTCTTGGCTTTCCTTCTTTGAATTCTATTGCGCCCTTCCAGCCCGGTGAAGCTTCGGCAATCTTTCTAAGATTCGGCTTTTCCAAAATTTTCTTGAATTTGGAGCCATGCTTGTGCATTGTCATGCCATAGGCTTCGTTGATGGCCTTCGCTTCGTATGAGACCCAGACTCCTCTAACAAAAACAGCTCCATCCTTCCTTCCTACCATGTTGGAATAAAACTCTCTCACAAGTGCTGTATATCCTGCTTTTTGGTGCGCAGAGACTCTCCCATCCTCTCTGTTCTATCATCTCCTTGAAAGAGTCACGAGGTTTTTTGAATCCTCTGCGTAACCACAAAACCCTTGTTAGCGTAATACTTCTTCCACTGAGAATAAGCTTCATCAGAGACGAAATCTTCTACTTCTTCTTCTCTCCTTTTTCCTTTTCCCCTTTCTGCCCTTTCTTGAGAAGTCCCCGGAGCTTCGGGTGCTTCCGATGGCGTCTCTCCTGCTTGTTCTTCCCGACGAATCTCATCTAACTGTTCTCCTTGATGAGTTTCTTCTTCTTACGATTGTTAAGTGTTCCCTCATTATACGTCGAGGTTAGGGACCGAGTGTGGGAATTTCAGCCATTGGAAGCAAGAGAAAAGCTTTCCTGAAGGTTGGGACTGCTAGGGTTTCGGAGGTTGAGATTCAGAGGGAAGACGAAGGCGAATGGTTATGTGGGTTGGAGTGAATGAGATAGTTTTCCAGCTTGATTTGCAATTCAATCAATGTTCGGTAGGGTGATTAATGCTTCATTTATGACTTGTCGCGACTTCTTAATTCCGCCTCCTTTCATTTGAGATCACATTAAATTTAGGGGCTTTTTGGAATGATGAGTAGTTGGCATGTGTGTCGCATTTTATGTTGCGACATACCAGGGATGTCCGCGGCATTATGCAGGTTTCCGAGGTATTGGATGTGGCGAAATTCCTTCTCAGAATTTGAAACTTAATTCCTTTGTCGCGACACCACGGTGTGGTGTCGCGACATCTTTCACTTACTACCCACTAAGCGTTCTTTCCAAGCTGGTCCGCGACATCAATGTTATGTATGGACATTAGCTAATGTTGCGACATAACCCTTCTGTTGTGACCTAAGCCTTAATTGATGAATTCAGAAAACTTTGAATTTTTGTTATTGTTTCAACACATTTAGACATCTATCCGGGTATATTTAGGGCAGCGATTGCAGCAATTAGTTTCAATCACTTAACTACGAGTTGTGGTTAAAGAGAAGGTTACTCCACTTTTTCTCATGTTGCGCGACTCCTACGCAGAAGTTCTTTGGAATCATTCTTATGGTTACCTTGCTATTCATGTATCTTGAACACTTACGAGGAAGATCACTTTGCAATAATCAGGAAAGATTCTAGGTTAAAATACAATCAATTTCTAATAATAATAAAAAAGAGTTAAATCTATCCTTACGGAAAACAAATTAGAAAGCTTGAATTAATAAACAGCTAAAAAGAAAAGAGATAATTGAAATTTAAAATCAGCACATTAAATCCTCTACAGGTTGCACTCCCATTAGTACCCTTTCGGTTTTGAGTCCCTTAGGCGTGGACTTGTGTTGTGGTACTTCTTCTTTTTCATAAGAACCGGAGTTGGAGTTCCCAGCTTCAACTTCTCCTCCTACATTGAGATAATGCCTTTTGCCTTTGCCATTGACCTTGAATTCTTCACCGGTGGCAGGTCGCGGTGTCCTTGCTCCAAATGTAGTATGATATACTACGTATGGCAACTCGTTCAGTTTTAATTTCTGAAATAATTTCGGTCTAAGAGTTAAACAACGAGCACATTCCCCTATTGCAGACTTCTTTTTCTCCAGATTCTGATCATGCCATTTCTTTGTCTTATCTTTGTATATTCGAGCATTTTTCATAAGCTTCATTTCAGTTCTTCAATTCGACACGAGTTGGAAGCGATCTTTCTTCCTTTTGCAGCCTTAAAATCGAAGTTTAGCTTCAACGTTTATTGCCTTGTATTCTAATTCAAGATGACATGGTTTGCCAAGAAACAACTCTGTATGAGGACATTCCAATGGGAGTTTGTATCACGATCTGTAGGCGAGAAATTTTGTCATCAAGTTTGGAAGACCAATCCTTCACAGCAGACTCACCGGTCTTTCAAGTATTCTTTTGATCTCACGGTATTTACGCATCCATTAGTGCAGGGGATGATAAGCTAAACTCATTATATGCTTGTTATATGTATCATGAGTTTTGCAAAATATTTTGTTCGCAAATGAGTTCCCCAATACGCTGTAATAGTTGGGGTTTTAAACACACTCAAAATATTCTTTGCAGAAACTCTGTGTGTTAACATCAAGTCTGGACAGCACTTCCACCATTTGGAGACGCAATACGCTAGCGGTATATAAATGTTCAAATGATGGTGAGAAAGGGTCCAATAAAATCTATTCCCCAAACATCGAATTTTGTATCCACTTATAATACCCTTTTAGGGGCATTTCATTCTTCCCAGTGTTTTTAATCCTTTGGCATCATCACTGTTCACCGCATGCGCACAATCTCTACTGAAGATAGTGGGCGATAAAACCACACCCCGATTGGAGTATCTTGTGGTGTTCTTTCTCACGAAAAGTGTCCCATGGTGATGCATGGCATTCATTTAAAATGTTGCCTTGTTCACCTTCGGCTTTATCTTCTTATTATCATGTCGGCACCTCTCTTGAATAATAGTGGAACTATCCAAATATAATATACGCTATCAGTTACGAGTTTCCTCATACGTTGGTAGTGAGATGCGAGCATTACTCCTGAAACCCGGATAATTCACAATATCCAGCATACCATGGAAGTTGGAAGGAAACCTTAAACAATTGCTCATGCAGGAAGTTCTGCATTAGCGCATTGTCTTCTTCATCGCTGTTTGTTTCCTACTGCGGGCGGGTGGTCGCTATCACATTGTCACATCCCTTTTTATCCTTTATTTCCGTCGAGCTCTTGCGACGGCGGCGCCCGTCTTATCAATCTTGAAGCGGCTTCGCTTTTTCGACATCAAGTATTTGATTCTTTGCATGATGCGGCGGCGAATTACCACATGGGATCCCAAAATGTGACACTAAATTTTCACAAGCCAATACTATAGCGGCATCTCCTTTTCGGTTGTTGAGTAGTTCTCTTTATTAGCCGTTGAAGGTCTTGCTAGCATAGTATATGACCACGAATACTTTCTACTTTCTTTGCCCCAACACGACTCCATGGCAAAATCGCGGCATGCACATTATTTCAAATCCCGATTCCGTGCAGTGCGACCATTATAGTGCTATTTTCAATCCGATCGATTTCATCGAAAGCATCGCTGGAATCATCGAGTGAACCTTGTATCCTTTTCAGGTAATACGCATAGTGAATTACGGCTATTTTTGAAAAGTCTTTGATGAATCTGCAGTAAAATCCGAATCGCGCCCAAAAACTTCTTACTCCTTTTCACTGCTGATAGAGTGGTGCAAGGAAGTCTTGATAATGGATACTGAATTTGGTCAACTTCTGATGATGGCGGAAATTTTATGCCCAAAAACAATACATACGTACCATAAAATGGCATTTCTCCCGGTCGGTGCTAGTGTTTGTCTTGGCATCTTGAAATCTTGTTTCAGTTGTTTAAACATTGATCTTTGGATCCATACCTGATAAAATCATCATAAAAATCTCCATCACTTCTTCAACCAAATCACGAGAAAATAGACATATGCCTTATACAGTGTAGGCGGAGCATTACATAACTTAAATGGCATCCTTCTAAAGGAAAGGTACCATAAGGGCATGTGAGCGTGGTCTTCTCTTGATCCTGCGGGTGCAATAACCCAATCGATTGTACTACACGAGTACCCATCCGAAAACAAAGTAAGGGTGTCTTTGCTAACCTATCCAACATTTGATCAATGAAAGGCAAAGGAAAATGATCTTTTACGGTTCTTTGTATTGACTTTCACGAATCAGCCCTTACCCTCCATCACGTCGCATTCTTATTGGAATCAATTCATTTTTTCATTTTTACGATCCTGATAAAAACTCCCCTTTCTTTGAACCACATGGGTGGGCTCGCAAGGACGCTATCTGAAATACGCGTGAATAAAACCGGCATTCGCTTGATTTGATTTTCCTTTCGACTACTTCTTTAATGCGGATTCAGTCTTCTCTGATGTTCTCTGAATGGTTTTGAAGTCTCTTCAAGAATCTTATGCGTCTCTTGTTGGCCCGTATGAGTTCTTCAATGGACCAGCTAAAGATTCTTATGCTTCCTTAATATTTTTCGACAATCTTTGTTCCTCGGCATCACGAGTACAGGTGAAATGATCGCGGTTTTTTCTTAGTAATTCTAAGTAGGCATACTTTAAATGACATGTGGTAACTCTTTCAAAACTAGCCTTACATCTTTGGTCTCTTGATGATTTTCCTCTTTTTCACTATTTTCCCCATTATCTTTTACATTTGTTAGCCCAAAGTTCAACCATGAGTTTATAAGAATGTATTGTATGGAAATTCGAGAATAGACATCTTGATATCTTTGGGAATTCATCTCTTTTTCATTGATAAGCGGAGTGTTACAATCATTTTATAACATCGAGTTGGAAGTAGAGACAAAATCGGCTACATTGCAACCTTCCTTGTCCCTATCTATATTTTTCATACTTTTGATCAAGTTAAATGCAGCAGCTTCTTCTCCAACCCTCAAGATAAGAACTCCTTTTTGCATGTCAATCAGGGCAGCTCCAGTAGCTAGGAATGGTCTTCACAATAGTAGAGTCTTTGTGAATCTTATTTCCATGTCGAATGATGAAGTCTGCGGGAATACAAACTTCCCCAGCGATGACGACACATCTTCAATGACCCCTTACGGTTTCACCATCGATCGCATACGCCATTTGTGATGCGATTGTGGGAGTAAGCTCCCAGGCACCCCAATTTCTTGGCAGCGGAGGGGCATCGGATTGATACTAGCTCTGAGTCTGAGAGCTTCACGGAATTCAGTCCTCCATTAATACAAGGAATTGTGAAACTTCACGGGTCCTTCATCTTTTCTTGGTAGTTCTTAACTCACGATTCACTGCGGCTGCCAGTGCGATGAATTATTTATTCCTTAACTTCTACTATTTTTCTTTTCTTGCTCGGTATGTCCTTGAAATTTTGCATAAAGTGGCATCGGTCACCACTTCAGTAAAGGCATCTGATCTCAGCTTGCAGTTCTCAAGAACCTGGCTGCTCCTCCGTCTTTGATTTACTGCGGAGTCTTTGTGGAAATGGAATTGCGGCTTTTGATCCTTGCTTGGATGTTCTTCTTTTCTACTCCTTCTTTATCATTCTGCATTTGTCTGCTACCCTTACGGTATTGCTACTTCTTTGTTCTTTGTCATCTTTTCTTTCCTCTCTTCTAACTCCTTCCCACTCCCTAATTTGCCGCGGCCATGCGATCTTTCGGGTTCATCCCTTGTATCACTTGGGAAGGCATCTTTCCTCGGCTTTGCCGGGGTTAGGAGCCCGGTACCACTACTTGTGTCTCCAGGTTCTTCAGGGATGCATTGGTAGTGTTCTGAAAAATTTGAGAATTGGAAGCAGCTGCTACCAATTCTCAAATTTTTGTTCATGGAGGTTCAACGGCTTTTTATTGTCCCTATGGCTTGCGACATACGTTCCTCGAAAGTGGGGGCCCTCCTCGGCCACTGGTATTCATTCTGTGCTCATTTCTGTCTGCTTCTTCTTCTGCTTGAGACCTAGGTGAGCTGGCGATACCCTTGATGAGGTTCACATTACGCCTTTGGCCTTGAAGCCCCTCCACCATACGAGAAGTTCTCATGGTTTTTGAGTCTTTGGGTGATAATGTGCCTTCTCCTTCTGCCACCTTCTCCCACCTCACCTTATCTGCTCTGCCTGGCTGGAGACAAGAGTTGGGTTTAAAATGATAAGCTCTTGGCTCACCCATATAATTGACCTCTGCAGCCTCATAGAATTCTTCAGTTACCCTCTCGACACTTCCGATCACATTAACTCCTTTCGATTGCTCCTATTTCATGAAGCGGTGTGTGTCTTCTTTCTTGCTTGTCTAACGTGTGCATAATGGCATCGGCTTAGCCTCCATGGTACGTCATCTTTGCTCGACTCCATGATTCCCTTTCCTTTGTTGTTTCCTCTTGAAAGCTCAGAAGGAGTTTTCATGTTACATTGGCGGATCTTGATGACTCCTTTGCCCTCTTCCAGCACTTTCTTTTGAATGCTCCACTGGCATGAAGCATCAATGATCCCGCTTTGATATATCATTCATGGCATGATATACAATGTCCATTTGAGTCTTGGATCTATCCCGTACATTGGACATCTTCTCGACAATAGGTTTGAATCTTTCCACCAAACTACACTCCCTGAGGGCTTTGTCCTTCCCCCTGTGGAACTGATGATTTCTCTCCTTCTTTACGTAGCGGTTGGGGGTGGGGAAAGAATCCCACCTAAGTAGGCCTCGACTAACTCCTCAGTATCAACGAGGAACCATATGGTAATGATTCATACCATGTAGATGGCGTATCTCTTAAGGAGGGAATGGGAATAGGTGCCGGTTTGCCAAACCGGGTCTCACCCCATTCGACAAATTATTAAGCCATCTGATCTTCGGTGTTCGTTTTGGATCTTCGGGTGGATGAACCAGGAGTAGCGATCTTCTTTGGATAAATTGTAATAGATGGCGACTGATTAAAGTGTTGGCACCATTGTGGGTGTGATAGTGATCTTATTAACCTGTGGTGATCTAAATCTATCTTGTATGTGGTGATGAAGGAGGGCCTTCTGGCACTCTCTGTGTGTATTTCAACTGATCTGCCACTTTCTTCTTCCATGGTTGAGGTTTTAACCTTCTTTTGGTCTTTCTGAAACCACAGCGTCCTTTCTATTTCGTGTCGGTGGAATCCCGATTGGTGTTTTGTTTCCTATGCATCAAAGTTTTTCTGAAAGCAAAACACACTTCCATTAATAGGATTAGTCAAATCATCATAAATATTCAATGTGTTTCGTTAAAGGTTAGTGGCCAAACTGAACCACTGCTTGAAAATCTATTTTTGTTCTTTTTTTTTTTTAAAAATGTCCAAATTAGTATTTCCTTCTTTCCTTCGAATGATTTACAAATTCTTTCGATCCTGGCGACGGCGCCATAAAACTTGTTAAGACCAAAACGTGTTGCACATTTATGCATTAGCTAGCCATGTAGGGTATGACGTTATTACCAAAAGGACTATTACAATACAATCCGACAGGCGCCATAAAACTATTAAGGCAAACCGTGTTGCACATTTATGCATTAGTTATGCATGCAAGATATAGCGTTATTACCAAGGACTATTGTCTGTCCGACAGCGGTAGCCGTAAAACTTGTTGAGACTTCAAAGAACGTGTTGCACATTTATGCATTAAGTTGTATGCAAGATTATGGCGATTATTACCAAGGACTGTTAGTCTGTCCGACAGGCGCCATAAAACTTTTGTTGACATTATACTATATAAACCACAATCTTAGGTAACTCTTTTTTTTCAAAAGTTGGTTTGGTCGATATTATGAAGTGCCTGGTCGACAAGTAATAAAATGGATTTAGGATGAGATATCGATCCACTGAGATCTCGGGATTTTTAAATCAACTACCCTGACTACTCAATTTCCATACTATTTGGACCACAAAATGATAGTAGGATCCAGCATTAAGGTGCTGGAAAATTAAACGAACAAGAGGAAATTAACTGAACTATCCAGCATACTGGAAAATAAAGATTAAAGAATAAAGAATTTCTATATAAGAACTGAATACTGAATAGTTATCCTCAGAGGACACATCAATAGAAACAGTGATAGTGAACTATCGATTCTGTGGTATACGATAAATTTCTTGATTAATTCCCGGTTTCAAAAAGGAAATCTGTCGAGCGTTGTAGTGCGGCCCCGGATCTCTCCACACCCGTTTCATTATCTAATTTATGACGATTCTCGAATACGGGGAATTAGATAACTACTTTTAAAGGGACTTCCTTAATACTGGATATTTTCTTTTCAATACTTCGTACCCGTTTATGGGTATTTGTAGAGCACTTAGCTCGAGTTATCGGGATTGGCGGGATATACAACTTCACGGTGCTCCTCCTCGAGAAATTAGAATAGATCAACCTTTCCTTGATTAGATTACGGCTAACACGGGATTAGTCTCGCTCTATCGAATTGAGGTGAACTCTTTGCTTGTTTAAATAGATAACTCATTGATCGTTCTTGATTTGCAAGTGAGAAGAGGATTTATCTAAGTGAACTTACAAAGCTCAGATCCCTAATAGCGAGGTTAGTATACCTTCAAGAAATGTACATTACTCTCGGGAATGTCTTCCACAGTATCCTCAGAGGACCTCCTTGAAATCGAGCAATAGCTGCAAATGTAACGAGTATAAAACGTCATTTGGTCCCCGAGACAATAAACCCCAAAACCAAGTAAATTCATTGCTTCAGAAATTAACAATTTCTTTGTAAACAATCTGAGGAAAGATAAGTCGACTATGTGTTCATAATGGGTGGATTCTCGGTGCGAATCACACATTGACATTCCTCGATCATAAGAATGAGCACCAAATTGAAAGAAACATTAATTCAGAAATTTGTCGAGCGAACATTCAGGTAGTAATTTGAAAATAGAAAATGAATTACGCTATGACTTATTTCAAGCGATAACACATCGGTCGGGAAATACAGCGAAAATCCGAGAGCATGATCGCTCTAAAAAAGCGGAAATGAAAATTAAAGAAAAATAAAAGAAAAAGAAAAATAAAGAAAGGAAATGAGCTTTTCGACTATCAGGACTACTCTGATGCATTGGCATGTACTTGAATGAGTTGGATAGCTGCGTATTTATAGGGTTCCTCAATTGGGCCCTAATCGATGTAGAATCTTTGTGGATTTTTAAAGTAACCGAGGCCCAAGTCACGGTCGAAGTCGCGACCGGTTTCCTTGTCGACATCATCGATGTCGGCGACATCAATCTCTGCGTCGCGACATCCCGGCACTCCATGTTACCTTGATTTGGTAAATTTCATGATATCGCGACCTCTATATCTTGTCGTGACATCTTCTCACGTCTTGGCTGGTCTCAATTTCACCTCTCCTGATGTCGCGACATCTATATCTTGTCGTGACCTCAGCTCAAGTCATCTGCAATCTTTAACTGATCTTCGGATGTCGCGACATCAATCTCACATCCACGACATGCGTCTTAAGCGTAGCTTCAAGCGGCCGCTCACATTTGTCGCGACGTCAGTTGATAGCCCGCGCGACATGCTTCTGCGAAGCGATCTAGTCGTTCGATGTCCGCGACATCGATATCTTATCGCGACCTCACTTTATGAAACTTCCAACCTTCAGCGGCGGTCAGGAAAACCCGGCGGTCGCGATTTCGACCTTACGGTCGCCATATCAACGCGGTGGGCCTTCACTTGATGGCTTTTGATGTCGCGGACGCCTCTTGTCGACAAGAGCTCATTTCGGCTTTCATCCTGATGGCACCTCGACAACGCGACATCAACTTCACGACATCTTCGTCACGCCTTGGTAGATTTGAACCGCCCATATCGACCAGCCTCTCGCCGACATCACCATCGTCGCCACATCAATCTCACGCCGCGACATCGAATTCTGTCCCGTGAGTTTCCATCATCAACTCTGATGAGCGTACGGTGGCTTCGCTGGTCGCGACCTCTCTCATCCGCCACGACATCAATTGTTGTCGCTAATTCGCACGTCGTCGCGATCGCCGCGTTCTCTTAGCTCCCGACACCCTTCGCCTGTCGACCGCACTTACCGTCGCTACCCGCATCAAATTCCTAATTCTTTTCTGGGTGTCACTAATTTAATTTGACCTGTCAACCTTAAAACCCGCATCAATGAATCAGCCATTCTTTTCATTTCACTTCCATCTGTCTTGACTCTTCTTCCACTATCACAGATTTCTTCTACTTTTCTTTCTTCCGCCAATAAATTAATTTCAGAGTTCTTTCCAAATATTTCAGATATTAATTATTCATTCTTAAGAAAATAGAAACGCAAAAATGACTGGTAATGATTGACTTGCTTTCATCGTGATTCAGAGACATAACTCAATAACAAGATACGCATTTAACTCGAATCAAATACAGAGACTAAAGAGGTACTACGTAATCCAATCGGAGGCGCATTAATCCAATTCCACAGTATACCATTAGGTACTACGTAATCCAATCGATACAGATAACTTACCCTTTTTATTCGTCTTATCATATGTCTATCCTAATTAACCAGGACCAATCATAAGAAATGAGCAGATCGCAAGTATTGGCACCGGCGGTACGACATAGCACGGCGCCGTAGCACCATACGTGACGGCTCGCCACGCAACAGAGTGTCGTGAGCACCGGCCAGATGCCAAAGACCAACAGATGCCGCTGCCCAAAGGCCCCATCATCAGCTTTTCACCCAGGCAATAATTACATGGCGGCTCTTCTTTAATCTATGGAACTTTCTGGTTCATTCCCGTGATCATGACATACGGTTTCTTCGCGTTCAACCAAAGTCGCGCGGATCGTCGTGTCAAGACTGTTCGTTTCAGCGCCCAGTTCCCCAAAATGCGGTATTTCAGACATTGAACATGATAGTCAATGTACCACACTGTCCATGGCACTTCAGTCTCTAAGAATCTATTTTCTTAGAATTAATCAGAACCAACTGGATCATCCAAAACTCAAATTATAAAAAGCATTTTCAACAACTGAATACAATTGAATAACAGAAACAGCAGAAGATTATTTGAAATGTTATCCTATTTTGAATATCTTGACTTTAAATTTTAAAGATATAAAATATGGTCATCAAATTAATCACCAAACGGAGCACCTGAACCCAAGATTATTTTTCCAAATAAAACTTCACTTCACTTATGATTAAACTGATGTGAACTGGCCAAATACGCCCAATTTTTATGGAATGCAGAATATCTTATTGAATTTGATACCTGGTTAGATTGTGGCGTTTGGCTTTAATTGAAGTTTCATTTAATGGTCATACCTGAATCACCAACGGATAAGACATGAGAGCATGGTTAAATAAAACTGGTCGAACAGAAACAGTAATACTTTATATGTATCAAAAGGTCACCTATTCCATCATACACCCCACTTTGGCCTGAATGTTTTTCGTTCATTTATTTTTCTACCCAATTCAACCCTAGTAGTTCAAACACATCAAAACCATTCAAATCATCCAGAACCTTTCACTCCTCAGAATTTATATCTTTCAATTACACATTTTCTTTCTGCAATTTTATGAATCCTCCTTTGAAAATCATCTAATGAAGAAGTATGAATTCCAATCTCAAACCAACTGATGATGGATTAGTTGGGGTTATTTTAAACCCTAATTCAATTGCTTTCAATAACCATGAACTTGTCCTGTGGGTAGAGTGATCTAGCAATTTGTCTTGTTATGGGTTTACCAACCCCAAATTTAAGAAATCATGCGAATTAATGAACAAAATCCTGTGATTGGAGATAAACTTGAATCAGCAAAGTCTAAAGTTCTATAGATTCATTCAATTCGTTGACTATATTAGTTTATACTAAAACTCAAAAAAGCTTCCATAAATTCTTATACTTTGAATTTAGCCCTCCTACCTCTTCCCTTTCTTTCCTCCTTTCTTTGATGTTTTCCTTCCCCAAAAGATAGAGAACTGAATTTTAATCTAAAATCTTAGTGTTATGAAGTCTGTTTTGGTCTAAAACTACTTGTTGGTCATTATATTGCAAAGGTCTTCTATGTTTCTAGAATACAAATAAACAATCTCATTATTATTTTTTGGTATCTAAATTTTCTTAAGATCCATATTTTAGTTTCCTTTGATAATCATAATTTTGTTCCTGTTTAATCCTCTGCCTCATCTATGTTTGATTTAATTCTAACTAATAATGAGTACTATAAAAATTATCTCTTACATATAAACATGTTTAAACCATTGTAAGTAAGAGCTTCGGGTAATACACAGATAACTGATATTAATGTTTGTTAGTTAACTAACTGGTGTTCGATTTAGTTCACTTCTAATAGACTTTAATAAGAAACTATCAGATATAAGACGACTGTAAATTATTAAGATTTCAACAAGGAAAGTAATAAAATAATAAGTAATATAAAGATAATGAAATGGTAAAAATGCTTTTTAATAGATTCAAACCCAAAACTTTACCAACACCTAAACTGAAATGAACTTATTAGAACAGGTGTTCCAATATAATGCTATAAGACATGGTATGAGGAATAGAGAAAAACCAAAGCACTCATAACAGCTGATCTCCCACACTAAGCCCTCTTCCCAAAGGTCGGCCTAGTCTTCTTCACTTGTTCAAGCCCTGTTCCTCTAAACCTCTGCTTCTGCAGTCCACTTAAAACTTCTTTGTGTGACTTCCTATCCTTACAGCCTCCCAAAAGAGCTGAAAGGTGTGCCGGGTTGAGATTCTCTCCCCTCAAGCAATGTTACGACGCTGCGATGTCGGGCTGCACCACTTCTCTCTAGGCCTCCCGCAAGGCCCCTTTCAACATTTTCTGGGTCCTACAAAACCAAATAAAACTAAATATTAGAAAATGTCCAAAACACTATATATAGCATGAAAGCTTATCCCTGAATCCAGCCAATCCTTGGTTAGAATAGAGTGTTGGGCACTCATCAGAACATGTCCAGTTGATCACTCCTAGACCAAATATACCATTTTTACTCAAAGAGAATGTTGCTTAATGGATATGGAGATACTAGCTACTTAGTGATGCCATGGAGAGGAAAATTTGAGATGGACACCCATGAAGGCGTAGGAACTTATTCACTGTGACTAATCTGCTACTATAAATTTCAGAATATGTTGGATATCCCATTTACAAATGAAGATAATGGTGTGGAACTTTATGATGAGGAGGAGATTAATGAACATATTTATGTTGATGAACCCGATGATGAACCTCCAATAAATAAGACTTCTTTAGATGGTAATCAGTATTTTATGCCATCTCCGATGAGCCAAACATGAATGGGATGTAATAAATACATGCCTTCTACTTATTACAACACAAATCGGGCTATGGAATGATCTAAGTGAGTTGTTGAGTTGATTGAGATTTGAGAGTAAAGAAGATTTGCAATATGTCAGAAATTGTACTTAATATCTCATAATCAACATTTGTTGTTTGTAGAATCACAACTCACATTTACGGGCGCCAAGGGTGTAAGAACACATCTGAAGTGATGTAATAGGAGGGCTCAGTATGGTCACGTCATAAAAGCCATGGATTGTTTGAGATAACCAAGCATGTTAGCCTGTTAATACCCTGTTGTGGCGCCCCAAATCCAGTGTCTGACAACCCACAACCCTCTAAAACCCGTGTCTTATATCATGAGACTCATACACAGTAAAATGGCCACTTCTGGGCTCCATACATCACTACTCACTCAAAATCTAACCAACTATATTACTGGTTAGTTTAAACAAAGATCGATTACATCACTCTTAATACAAACATATATTAAACTTATGAGTTCTTGAATACATAAGCCATAAATTTACATATCAAAAGCCACAACCCGGCTTTCTTCTCGCAGCAGATCTAATGAGGGTCGCCTCTCCTAACACTCCCGTACCAAATAATGTTCTCGATTACAGAGTAATGCCCGTGAGTGGTGATTTCCTACATGGGTTACTCCTGTACACCTGGCGCAATATGTATTTATAACCAAACACACTCAAGCAAATACATGATCCTACTTGAATGTTTACATGATAATGGATGAGAATGCGACCACCTTTCCCACTTCGAGCCCTCACTACTCCCTCACCGAATTCTCACGCATGCCTGGCTTCAGAGAAAAAATACTATTTTCTAAAACAAAGGTTTTGTTCTCGAAATATACTGTCTATTTCTTGCAAAATCTATTACTAAACCCTCCGAGGCTTAATTTGTTGAATAACCCCTCCCAATACACGAAAGCTCCGACTGAAATCTGTTGGACAATCTCCCAACCTACCGGGCAATCTTCCATTGAAATTCCTTTCACAACCATTTTCCTTTCTATTTTCTTTCATGTCATGCACTCACACCTATCGTTCTAGGGTGCCCCAATACATATGGAATGCATTATGCCATTTCCAAACAATTCATGCTAATATATCTCAATCATGCATATTAAATACCCATTATACAATCTACATGTTATTTAATTACACACACCAAAATTAGCTCACTTTGAGCTAATCAACAATCCAACTTAATTCCAATGGCTCACAATAATCAGATTTTTATATAATTCAAACACTCATGTTAACACACTAAATTTTCACGCACAATTTCTTTCCACACAATTCAAGTCATTCATTTCAAGAAATTTACAACAATGCATATTTGTGGTCCAATCATGCAAACCGGACTGCTTTTTAACAGTCCCAATCGAGGTAGTCGTCCGTATGTACTCTCTTATTTGTAGCACTACCCACTTTGTGGAACCCAAATCCATGGCCATTTCCGGCCCAACAACACCAAAAACCATACTTTCGATATAACATAACACATGGACGGTCAACAGTCCATAATCGCCCTAGGACTCGCCCAAACAAATTCCAAATTTCCAAAGACTTCGGTCCCAAGTTTCGACCAACCAACCTACCACACCACCCAAAGCATTAACAGCCTTTAAAAAGGGACAAATCAAGTAGGAGAGGATCTCTACCTCCTCCGAGTAGTTGTCGAACTCCACAAAACGGTGCCCATGCGCAGTCTCTTGTGGCGTAGAAACACCGCTTCCTTACCTCGAATTTGAAACCATGGTCTGGGGTGCCTAAAATTCTGAGAGAAGTTAGACTTTCTCTCTCTAGAATCTGATTTTCCCCTCACCTGCACGTATTCAACCAAAATGAGAGAAGTGTTCTCTTTTTTTTTTCATTTATTCCTCCCTTTTGTCCTCACTTTCCACTCTATTGAACCTCCCATTGTCGGGAGAGGATTACCCTATCCACTTTGTCCACCCACTTTGATTTTCTCCACTGTGAGATGCCACATGTCCAATATATTAGGGCCCCACACTCAGCTCAAGTTGACCTCATTCTCAGACCCGACATAGCACACCAGCCACCAAATGTGCCATGTCTCCTGATTTGATCATGGCTCTCGAAAAACATGCGCGAAAATTCCGACCGGTCTCTGACCACACTCCCGACGGGTAGCTGATTTCACGGTATTATTCCAACGGTGAAGTCCGCTTTCGTAAACCGAGATCTGTAGAAAATTCGGATTTTGACCAAAATTACTATTTACCATTTTTCAAAAATTAGATTTTCTGGTTTCACACTTGTGCTTATCCCGCATTATCGCAGATCACTCTATATTAGGTTCTAAATTGATCTGTAAAGGAGAGATCCAAAATGTATTCAAAGGGACCATAAGGACCCTATCACTACATTGCATCAAATGGTGAAAGCATTAATTCTGGTTATGATGTTCATTATAAGAAAAGTCGGGAAGCTAAAGAAGCATATATGATTAAAGCATTTGGTGACTCGGGATGAGTCATACCAAGCATTTTTCAAATGGATTAATATCCTGTTAAACTAACTCAAATTAAAGTTGTCGTAAATATAATACCTTTAGATTCGAACGCACGTTGATAAGAAGTACATTGGGCCATGTGTCAAGGGTTTACATTTTAGACCACTCGATACAAATTGGATGGGACCTCACTATATGGAAAATACAAGGGGAAGCTTTAATTGCTACTTCAATTGATGCAAATGGTCATATATTCCCCATTGCATTTGCAATTGTTGAGGAGGAATCATAGGATAGTTGGTCTTGGTTTCTTACTACATTAAGACATCACTGTACTCAAAGAGAAGGGATATGCTTAATTTTAGATTGTCATGCTGGAATAAATGTTGTTGTTAGAAATCCATTTGTTGGATGGAGCATCCCTCATGCACAACATCGATATTGTCTTGGAGGTTTCCTCTTTCAGAAAGTCTAATGGTAAAGGTGAATCTTATGTTTTTACCGGCCTCCCATAGATTTCAGTGGCCGTCGATCAAGTACACAGGTGGAGTACGTTAGTTGGCTTTATCGACAATTGTGTCAGTGTTTCATATTTATACTCACGATATATTTAAATAATGATACTTAAGATATGGATATGGATAGCTTCAAACATTGCACCAATCGTTGTGCTATAACTCCACATGATGATCAATTGACTGCAGCTCCACCTGTGCCATTCGTATATATGCAAATTACTACATTAATGTTACTATTATGATCCAATTAAAAGTCATTCTTATGCTCTTTTTATGATCCAATTCAAAATTACATAGATTCATTATATGTTTTTTTTTACACGTGATGGAAAGATGAGCATCGGACCACCTCACATTATCATGCATGTTTTATCTAACATAGGTACACTGATCACTAGACGGACGTGATAAAACTTCGACTTCTTTATTTTAACTATTTTCTTCAACAATTTCAAACTCTTGATTACAAATAACAAATTTTTATTTAACAAATAGATTATGTATGGCTCTATGATGACGATGTGGAGCGGTGGACTCGACATCGCTTAGTCAGGAAAGATCTTCGTTCACTATATCACTAATGATATGTTTCCACATTGTTGAATGGCATAGACCTGATCGTGTTATGAGACAGTTTGGGTTTTACTAAGGGATTCCTCGATCATGTGACAATGATTCAAACTTATATAAATGTGATATGAGAGGTAGGGACGATGTTGATTGGACTGAACGACCTTTAGTGGAAGCATAGAGGAGGCTGAATCCAACCTATGGTAAGAAGAGAACTGTAAGTGAAGTACCAAGTGGCTAGATGTCTGCGATATCCTATTTCGATAGTGCATGGGTGAGTCCGCACATGTCAGGTTTGGTATGAGAACAATGCTGATAAAGACAGAGAATAATATATTGCTACCTTTCGTAGTCAAATACTTGTCGAGAATTTGTATCGACTTATCGGAAATTAATAGCGCTACCCGAAAAGACCATTTTCCACCGCCATTTCTAGATCGATGTTAGATAGGTCGGCAGGCATGAATATTACTTTTTCGATGGGTATTTTAGCTAATCTAGACGCTTATAAATTTCAGAGGATCAAGAGAAGACGACATTCACGCTCTATGGTACATTAGCAAGATAAAGTGAAGATGCCCTTTCGGGTCGCGGCAATGCACCCAAGATATTATTTTCAATGTCAGATGATGGCCATATTCTCGCATATGGTTGAAAAGACAAATCGAGGTGTCTATGGACCCACTTTTCAATATTTGGGAATTCCTTTGATAATTGTCCGAAACCAAGGTCGATGTTTGTTAGGACGTGAAGAGACCAATTCAGGTCGAATTTGGGAAGTGCCACTATGGTGCCAGAAGGCATAGTACTGGGCACCGGATTTCTGCAAGAGGAATATAGGTCGACAAAGCAAAGATTGAGGCACAGAGAAACTACCTCCACCACCAATTAAAGGCATAAGAGCTTCTGTATAGTTAATTTTTGGTTCTAGTAGGCGGTTCATGTTAATACTTTTTCTCAGATTTTAAGCCTTTGTCCAATTTGCTAGTTCAAGGATACCATTTGATTTTGATGAGCACAGGGTACAAGCTTTTTCAATCCCGAAAGATAAATTGGTAGTATCGTCCTCAGTTGTAGTAACTTGATTGGGGACCTCCTGCTTGAGCTAATGTGTGACGCCAAAGGATCTTCATGCAATCTGAGCGTGGCTGGGGCAAAAAGAGATAATAGGATATTAAATATCCACTGCGTTAGTCACTGACTAGCCGAGGCTCAAATTACCATGCCACCATTGAAAAGAAAGAGCTATTAACCATTGTTTTCATTTTGATAAATTCTAGTAGTTCTACTTGATTTAAGTGGAATAGCACAGTGCATTAATCGACCACTGGGTCTGTTGGCACCTAATGACTAAGAAGGATGCAAAACCGAGACTAATACGATGGGTGCTCCTATTGCAAGAATTTGACCTATAAATCAAGGATAATAAGGGAACAAAGAACCTAGTCGCAAACCATCTATCACGATTGAAGTATTCTGAGACGAGGTACGTTAACGATGATTTATTTGTTGTTTTTAGTACCTAGAGACACAAAGACCGCTCCATGGTTTGCCGACCATGTGAATTACCTTAGTGGGCCAAGGTTATCTCACCCGATTTTAGCTACCAGTTGCAATATTAGAAGGGTTCTTTCGCATTACTTGAAGCACTACTACTAGGGAACCTATTTTAAAGTCAAATGATCGTATAACTGTTGATAAGGCAAAACAAGATGAAATGGGTAGACTTAAATCACCGCTACACCTTATCATGTGGAGGGACACTAGAGGCCGTGAGGACGCAGCAGGCTGCACAACTGCTTCGACTGGTCTCTAGCTTGTCAAGACACCTGCTTTAGGTCTACCGTGATAAGTACCAAAAGAACGGTGTATTTCAAACTGGACAGAACCACCCATGCACAATTCTGGGGGAGGTCAGTTATTTGATCTCATAGGGATGGACTCATGGGTCCATTCCCCTTCATTCCAGAATTTGAGAGATGTTCTCCTCGGCTGGACCACGCCTCCAAATGGGTAGAGGCAATACCGACATGCATAAATGATGCCAGTGTGGTAGTCAAGTTCCTTCAATGCCCACATTTTCACACCCATTGGCACCCTAATGCATCATTGGATCATATGGCGGTACTCATTTTTAAAATATCATAAGATAGCAAGCTCCCATAAAAACATGGTGTGCAGACGCATCACCGCTACTAACTTTAAGGCAATGGATTGTGCCTGAGAAAGTCAAATCTAGAGATAAAGTCCATTCTAGGAGAAAACGGTCAATGGGCTCAAGGAAAAGACTAGCTTCAAGAAGATTGTTGATATTTACCCTTAGGCACAGACAACATTTAAACCCCATTGGTATGTCGCCATTTGACTGAAGTCTATGGGAAAGCCTGCCATTTTCTAGTGGAATTAGAACATAGAGCATACCGGGCAACCACAGTTTCGAACATGGATAGTAAGGTAATTTATATAGTTTATTGCAACTTAGTGAATTAGATGGTTCCAAGAATGAGGCCTATGAGAATGCTCGATTCTATAAGGGAAAAGACGAAGCTTCAGCATGACAAAGATATTGTAAGGAAAGGGTTTGAGTCAGTTAGCAAGTCTTGTTGCTCCACCCAGCTTCAAACCCCCTTCCCAAGTCGGGGTCAAATGGTCGCCCGTTCACGTAGTTCAAGCATTTCCTTGTGGAGGAGTTGGAGATAATGCATCCGCAGAAGGGACAGCTGTAAAGTCACGCCCGTGAGATTTGAAAACCATTTTGGAGGAAATCCACGTAGAAGACATGACACCATTCTAAGCACACCCATGGGACAAAGAAGTACGTGGACCGTCACCACGCCCGCCATTTTTCCGGCTCTCGTGTTGTACATTGCGTGAATGTCGAAGCACCACGAAAATATTTAACGCTTCTCGAGGCAAACCGCGTTGTGGGAGAGATCCCCTTCCTTGAAACTCAGATTATTTTCATTTTTAATCGCTTCTTCAGACATTTTTCTGCTTTTCTTGGACTTTCATTGTTGTTGTTTTTATTTGTCAGAATTTTCAGTGGTTACCGATGGGGTAAGCACAATCTTCAAGGGATGTAGCGTTCATTACAAAGGTGAGAGGGCCAATTTATCGCTTTCAACAAAAAAAGAAAACTTCGTTCCATACTTTGTCCCAAGCAAAGAGCGCAGAACTCTCACGGCCGCCGGGTAGCAAACATGTAATTCTTGCTGCCTAACTTTTAGTCTCAAGTTAGTTAGTAGAACCCTACACCGTCAGATTCTCTTTTCCCACTTTTTTGGGTACGTAAACAAGAGAGGCTCACGCCCGCCGCTGCACGCTCGGCCGGCCGCTAGACATCGTCATTGGCCGCAGAGCCTTCTGTCAGCGGCATAGCGCCGAATATTTTGAGCCCTATAAATACCTGCACGTCTTTTCATTTTTCCTTCACGATCTTGTTCTCCTTCCCTCCCCCCTCTCTCTCTCTCTCTCTCTCTCTCTCTCTCTCTCTCTTTTGTTGTGTCTTGGCAGATTCCACCTCTGGCTCCACCCACCATGGCTCCTAGGGGAAGCCGATCCCGGCCAAAGACGCTGGATCCCAAGCCCACCTCAGGCGAAACCACACTCTAGAAGATCCACACCGACCGAGATCTACGTATCTGCTCAACCGCCGCCATGCCCTAACGCTGTTTCCTCACTTCCAATGCATTCTTCAACCACTATCCGTCCAAAACCGCCACCGTAACGCCAGGCATCCCTGCTCCTGAGTGGCCCCATCGCGGTGAGTTCACCCGGCCATTTTCGGCGCCGTCAAGACCACCGGCTCACTCAAGGCAAGTGGGTCAGCCTAGTGCCCGTGCCATTAACCCCATCACCTGGATGATATTAAAGGATATGAAAGCTGGCCATCGACATACACAAACTATGAGTGCTTGATATAGGAGCTCACCCACGGCTAGGGGCGTGTGGAGACACCAACCATCGACTGGTGATTTCACCACTTTGAGACGCACTCCTCACGCCGCCAAGGTCCGTGCACCTTTGGCGTTAAACTGCTCACCTCGCATCTTAGTACACGCTACGGGCTAGACAAGACGATCCTCCTCTAATCCACACCGGCGGTTCCAATTTGACATCGGGTCCACATCGAAGCGGTTGATCGGTCGACCTGAAGGAGATGCACCAGTACTCCGATCCACTCCCTCCTGACACGCCTGGCCAGGCGCACTCGCCAACCGGCGTTTGATCAAAGGAGCAGTGCAATAACGCCTACTCCATACCACTACCCAGCAAGGCCTGGGATTCGGGCAATCTGGGATGAGGAGACCTGCTCAGGATGCTGCCAGCCCACACCAAGCAGGGTGACCTTCGAGATTCAGAACCCCGAGGTCCCCACCCCGACTCACCCCCAAGATAACATATCTGCGCACCGCCACCACACTCCGTCGATGATATCGACACGAGAGTCTCAGAGCATCGTGGTTGCTCAGTCGGATATGGACATCGAGCTGATGCCGCACCATTCACCAGCCAGACCATATCACGCAGCTGGCCTAACCTTTCCTCTTCACACACCGCCACCGCCACCACCACCGCAGTTGATTCTCAGATCGATCTCTTGCCTCTTTATTTTCTTTTGTCATCGAGGACATTGTCGCTTTAATTTTAAAGTATGTGGGTATACGAGTTGGCTTAGTGTTATTTGTTTATTTTTTTGCTTTTTTTATTTTTATTGTTTATCTTCAGATGTTATGTGCTTTCACCGTTTTTAGTTTGTTTTGGTCGCTTTCATATAAAGTTTTTAAAGATCGAGTCATCCCTATGTACCAACATATTTGCATTTAGCACATTATGATATGGTGATTGTGGATTTCAGAATCAGTCTTTGAATTCTGTTCCTCAAATTCCCTTAGTCAATTGCTGATTACAAAAGTGGGTTTAAGCAAGAATCATAAGTCGGTGTCAATGGAAATAGGGAACTTCAAGGTTGTTTGAGACAACGGACTCACATAGTATAAAGCCTAAGAATAACCAAGCGTCCCGGCCACCTTTACATCCTCACAAATCATTCTTCAAAGTAGTTTAACACAAACACACACATTAATCTCTAGGTAAACAGATTCCCACTCACCCAGTGCAAGAGTTCTCACAAACCTTGATTGAAAAAGAGGATCGCCTTAAGCCCCAAACTTATTTAAAAAAAAAAAAAGCTTATGGTCTCAAGATAAGTGGATCTTCCAATCGAATCCCTGGGCATAGTCCGATGGGCTTTTCAAGTCTGACGCTCCTGTTTGAACTACTGGGTTTATCACTTAATCTTTCCGCCGCCATAGACAGAGGATGATGATTTCCATAGTCTGTGTCTTTATAAGCTCGTTGAGTGTCGTGGTGAAGCTTCAGGGAACTGGAATCGCCTGCAAGCCTTTAGCCAACTGGGGCGGGGAGTCACTAATGGATCCCCTCTGGCTGTGAAACCCTTACCCAAACTCTCTTTGGCACTCAGTACTCTTCCAAATGGTCTTAGAAAGTTAACCCTGCAGGAGTCATGAATAAATTAGTACTTCAGCCTTCCTATAAATATCTCAAATAGTATAAACTAAGTTCAGGTACTGGTCGAACTATACATTGGGAGATCACACCTAACCGCACTTAGACTCAAAAGATTATTGAGCACAAAAAGTGGGGTTGACTTGGCCGCACAACTCCAGATCACTTCAGTGGTGATTTTTAAGAGTCATAACTCAGGGTAACTCTGATCTTTGAACCAGTCTTATTGACCCTCTTACCTGACCCTTCACAGTATCATGTGTACTAGACCCATATCGTCAAGGTTAGTCATACTTTTTTATTCTCAAAAGGCCCCAGTTAGGAGTCCTGCCTACTGGGACAAGAAGCCAAGTCAGGTGTTGATTATTAACTCATGCATGCATTTTAAGTAAAATTTCATGCATTTCACAGCCTTAATCAGAAGATCTATATCTGTATTCACTAATATTTAAGGCTAACCCCTATAATTATAATGGCTCCTATAGAACACAATATTTTGGAACAAAAAGAAGTGCTTTAAACAGTAAAGAAAGAACTGTGCGTAGAAAGAAACAAAACAGAAAAAGTAAAGAACTGGTTCCTGCACGTAGCAGCTGAGGCACCCCACGCCCATCAGAGGGCTACAACAAACAGGCCCACGCCGTAGCGAAATCCAGAGCGTATCCTGATGAGCCCTGGGCACTTCACCCGAGGCGAGGCAAAGGCCCCCTGTCTCAAATGATAACTAAAAGCCCAGCCTTTCTAGCTGATCTAGCTGTGCCTAACCCAGCATAAAAAGAGTTGTACTTATAAAACGATAGAGGCAGACTGTAACATAAGGAGAATGATAGAGAGAGATTGGTGAAGACGGATTTCGGGAGATTGCGAAGACGACTTCTTCTATATTTCTTTCCTTAATTCGTTTAATGCTGAAAATCTTTCGGTCTGTAATGAAAATCACTATGAACTAACTTTTTCTCTAGGGTTTTGTCAACCCTAATCGCACCATTATGGATTAATACTTTAATTGTGGTTTATTTAATATCGATATGAACTTCTATGGTTGCTTTACTCCTGAATTAATCACATGTTATTATTTGGCCAATTGTGGCATGCTAATTCTAGGAGTCTGATATCGAGAGAAGATGACTAGTAGGGACATGGGTAAAGCAACGCTTGGTCAATTAGGGAATAGAGATATCCCGCATTCCAAGTAGCACTAGGTTTTCAAGATTCATGCATCCCGGTCAAGGGGTCAAGCAAAGATGCAATACACCATCAGCGGATAAGAAATATAATGAGAGAGAATATTTTGTGGTGGCATGATCAACCCGCTAACATAAATCATATGGAATATTAAATAAATGCACTATCTAGGTAAAATCCATTAGGTGTGGTAGGCGAAGGCAAAACCCTAGTTTTCTGATTATTACCGTAAATCGAATTTTTAATATTAAGCATTCTTTAATTCAATTACTTTATTTATAATTCGCTATAAGACTGGATCCAAATATTGTCTAGGTCACTAAACCAGTACTTAGCACGCTTCTCTTCGTGGGAACGACACTTTGATCTGTAGTCATTATACTACGTGAACTCAACGCGCATAATTTGCACACACGGTCCGCAATTTTTACCAATTTCAAGCACCTCACTCACTGGCCAACTACATTAGCCTTTCTGGGGTGGTAGTCTACGATGCAGTCATAATCCTTGAATAACTCTAACCACCTCCGTTGTCTCAAATTTAACTCTTGATGCCAAGAAGGCACTTGAGACTTTATGATCTGTAAATTCTACACTTTTCCCTGTATAAGTAGTGTCGCCATATTTTCAAAGCAAACACTATTGCAGCCAACTCTAGGTCATGAGTGGGATAATTCTGTTCATGTGGCTTCAATTGTCTGGGCGTATAAGCCACCACTTTCCCATCTCGTATTAAATATCATGATCCCAAACTAATGCCTAAGACTACACAAGGTATTACTCCTCTTTCCCAAGTAGGTCAGTCTGACACTCGGTGCTTCAACTAGTATCCCTCTTCAATGGTCTCCATTCCTGATATCGTTTATCCACTCAAACTTTATTCCTTTCCCGAGTAACTCGTGAGCCGAGAAGCGCGACGTGAAAAGCCTCCCTGGCCAAAACTTCTATAATAACTGCCAGCTCCAAGAAACTTCTCACCCTGCTACATTTCCCCGATGTGGTTTCCAATTCACAAACTACTTAATCTCTTTGTATGGTCAACTCAATATCCTCCACTCCGACACAATATGGCCTAAGAAGAACTTCCTTAGCTACAAAATCAAGCATTTGGCCGAGCTTAGCATATAACTTCTTTCTCCTGAAGTGTCCTCAGGTAGGCAGATTCATTTCCTTCAAATGTTGTTCATTAGAATACAATTTAAAGAATGTCTACACAAAGATCACTACAAACTTATCCACATAAATGGCCTGAATAATTCTATTCATTAAATCCATGAATGCTGTCGGTGCATTAGTCAACCCAAACAAGCCTACCAAAAACCTGATAGCTGGCCATATCTGCTCTAAATGCGGTCTCTACATTAATTCACTTTACTCTCAATTGATAATATTTATATCGCAGGTCGATCTTCGAAAAGACACCCGCTCTTTTCAACTAATCAAAAAGATCTTCGATTCTCGGCAATGGGTACTTGTTTTTCATTGTCACCTTATTGATTTGTCGATAATCGATGCACATCCATAGAGTGCCATCTTTCTTTTTCACAAATAAAACAGGTGCACCCCAAGGTAAAACACTAGGTCGTATAAACCCTTTATCTAAAAGCTCTTATAGCTGAACCTTTAACTCCTTCAACTCTGTTGAAGCCATCCAGTAAGGTGCCCCAGATACTGTGGGCTAATTCCCTGCATAATTTCTATGGATAAGTCCACCTCCTCTCAAGGGGGAATACCCGTAACTCTTCAGCACTGGACAAATTCCCTACAACATCGAATCTTTTCCACATCTGTCCGACCTCTTGAGTCAAGCATCACATACAGAATGCCTCTATATCCTCTTTCTTATAAATCTCCTCGCCTTAAATGGCTGAGATCACACACACATCGATCTAATGCCCCGTATTATCACCTCGCATCGAACGTAAGAGCATCTCAACACTACTGTCTTTGATCCACAATCAACGATGGCTCTGTTTTTAGTCAATCAATCCATTCCCAGAATCAAGTCAAACTCTCGGAATGGTAAGGTTATCAAATCGAAACTCTTGCTTTGTAATATAACAATGGTACTCTCTATACGCCATTCACACTCAACGTCATAGGCCCTAAACGACTAGTCACATGCATGTCATATACCAATTTCTCCATCATCGCGCCTTCTCATCAAATACATGCTCCATGCACACATGAATGTGTAGATCCGTGGATCAATCAATACATGCATCTCAATATCATATAAAGAAAATATACCAACCTATAACCCTCGTGGAGTTATCTCCGATCCTTCACGAGCCTTCATATATCATATATGTTTCATTCGGTAACAGAGCATGATTCATCCACCGCCTTTGAAACTACGCCCTCATCCTCTATACGAGATGGGCCACTACTAGCCCCAGGCTCGATCGCGAGCAGAAAGTGGTGCCGTGACATCTTCCCCACCATTTCCCTTTGCTGAATTATATTATCCCCCCGACTCTAGGACATCAGTGGCTATCAAATGCCTGGCTACCTACACGTAAAACACCCTCCTATCAATAACCTGCAAACACCCGAATGCCGTCTATGGCAATGAGTGCACTCCGGGATTTCTCCCTGTCCAACTGAAGCACCTCTACCCGCACTAGATACCGTTGCACCTCCTTGTCTTCTACCTCTTATAGCCGAACCCTATAATTAACTCCATTAACATCTCTAGCTCTTTAACAAGAAGAGAGGCCTCAGAACTTCTTCTTTCGAGACTTTCGCCGCCGGTTTCCTAAATTCTCTCCACTTTCATTGCAAACTGACAAACCGATAAAAGTTCACCTCGTTGAGAGAAGTCACAAGCACTAAGTACCTCTCGATGGAATCACGTAGTCCATCTTCAAATCGCCACACCGAAACTCAGGACCGCTCAAGTGCATATTTGTTTGAGGACGGGCTGAACTCTTTCTCATAATTAATTATTATGTCTAGTTCTCCATATTCATGAATTCATTTCCACTGACTCATATACATAAACTGTAACATACGCATCAGAACTCACAAAGAATTCCCATGCCGCGCGGGATTCTAACCCCTAGAATTTTAAGCACCCGCTTCCACTAATCATATTCCTCACCCCGCACAAGTGAGATCGCACATGATACTCTTATCGGGAGGGCATCTAACCTCTTCCAGTCACCCTTCTAGCTTTTCTAATCCACCATCTTTCACGACTCATTACAAGGTGAGCTATTTACTATCATTCCAATATCATCAAGCAATATATGGATGGATTCTAGACTCAAAAGTGGCTCATAGAGTCTAAGAACATCCTTAACGGAGTTCTGACGAAGAAATTATGACCGTCCAAGTCGAGTAGCTTCCTCATGAATAAAGTGACTACAAGTATAACCAAGAGGGTCACTATTTTTCAAGGGATTTTGGACCTAATATGAGTTCTAATATCATCAAGCTATATATGGATGGATTCTAGACTCAAAGGGCTTTCCATAGAGTCCAAGAACATCCGAAACGAAATTTGGACAAAGAAATTATGACCAAGACAAAAACATGGGTTTTGAAGAAATTTTGACAGCATCTCCCCTAAAACCCCAATATTTCCTTAATACAAATATTCCTCAATTGAGGATTACAATCAACCAACCCAAGTCCAAAACACAACAAAAAAATTCCCAAAACACATAGAAGACTTATAGTTGTTTGCTAACGCCCATCCTCCACAATTAAAGGTTAGTGTGATGCCCCAACCCTAGGGTCAACCCAAGCACCACCTGCATAACTCATGGGAAACCTCGTGTGTCTCATATCATGAGACCCATACATGAGTGCACCGGGACCTAATAGGGCCCATCATCCATACTTCTTCCGTCCATACAGCTATAAAACCATACAAGCATTTCTATAGATTCAAGAGTTATTAGTGTAACACTTCTAAAATACTCCTAGCACTTTTTATAATAAAAATTATTATATATTCCGGGTATAATTAAGTCAACTTGGATATTTTTCTGGAATTTTTTTTTTTTTAATATTGATTAGATGATTGTTGAATCCATAAATGAACCTATGAAAAAGAGAAAATATAGAAATCAGAAATGGGGACCCAAGGGTCAATTGTAAATAAGTTTATATGTCTATGATATTAGAGAAATAAATGAGAAGTTGGAAAAAAAATCAAGGAAATGACATGTGGCATGTAGGAAAGAGGGAGGAAGCTTCCAGCTTTAAAAGTACGATTAAGAGTGATCCATAAAAAAGAAAAATAGAGAAAAGGGAAAGTTGCAGAGGAGAGGCCCACCTCTCTCTAGATTCACGATCTAATTCATAGGTCCCCTGGGCTAAGCACCGAAGGAAGTCCTTCCTAAAGGATTAAGAGCTACAAGTAGACCAGAACCTGAATTTCTCGACAAACTCCATGAGGTAGGTCTTCCTACTTGGTCTCTCTTCTACCCTAAGGATTGTCAAGTAGTTATCCGGGCCTTAGGGGGGACAACTAAGGCATTTTAAACTACGGGAAGCCGCCACATCGTGGGTAGTGCGCAACTAGCCGAACCTTAGAAAATGACTTTAGGTCGTAAGTGAAGGTGGAAAACTAGTGAAAAGGCCCTTCAATTGTAGCAACATCAATATCTTGATGTTAGGCTTTGAATTTCTCGATTTGGACCTCTATAGACTAAGTTATAGTCCTTGACATGGTCACCACAACTGCTCGTCGCTTGTCCAGCCGGTCAACTAAATTGCACCTTAGAACGGGTTTTTGGATCAGAAATAAAGATAATTTGGCAGTAAGTCCTCTGTTAGAATTAGAAGGCTTACATCAATGAACTTGATGTCAGTTTTCAATTCTTAATTCGACTCAGAGACCAAGTTATGGTCTTTTTACTCCGAAAATTAAATACCGTTGGTCGCTAAATCGTAGGTCGCCAAACCGACGCCCGTCGCAAACAAAGGGTCATCAAACAAAGGTCGCCAAACAAAGGGTCGCATAAACAAAGGTCGCCAAACCGCAGGTCGCCAAACGGGTCGCCAAATGTGGCCACAACAAACGCCAAACAGCCACAAACAAACGGTCGCCAAACAGCTGGTCGCCAACAGTGGTCACCCAACAGCGAAGTCATCCAACGCTGGTCGCCAAACAGTGGCTGTCCAAATGCTGGTCGCCCACGCTGGTCGCCAAACAAAGGGTCGCCAACAAAGGTTCTTCGCCGTTTCAGTCACCACAAAGTTGACTCACGCATGACCCCAACTTCTAAGGTCATATCTCCTTCTCGTTGAACTCCGATTTGGGTGTTTCGACTCTATGGAAAGCCCATGGAGTCAAGAATCATTCATAAAAGGTCTGAGCAGATGTTAGATGTCACACGAGGTGTTTGACCCAGCCTTCATTTCAACACTGTCATCGCTCTACCTTCGTCAAAGTTGATCATACATGACCTCCAACTTCAAGGTCACACCTCCTCGTTTTAACCTCATCAGTGTTCTGACCTATGGAAAGCCTTGAGTCAAGAATACATTAATATTCCTGAGGAGTATAGGAAGATGTTTGGACTGAGGTGGTAGTGACGAGCCTGTCCAGTTCGGGCTTGCTCGCGCTCTCGTGATTTGACCATGACCTCCAACTTCTAAGGTCCTAACTCCTACGTCCTAACTCCTGATTCATATGTTCTTGCACTCTATGGAAAGCTCATTGAGTCAAGAATCCATCTACATATAGAATGTTTAAATTGGAACCTCATATTAACTCCGAAAACAATCCTAACCAAAACCACTAGTACAATTTGAATAATATTGTTCTTTAATGGTTTTGTGAAATAGGGACTCTAGTTTATATGGAAAAAGCCAAATCGTATTGAGATTCCAAGGATTGGAATCAAAAAGGCAATATTGGGGTTTGTTCTACCAACTCTATTCCTCGCTTCAAGTTTTTGCATGTTGTTCTAAAAATATATTGAATTGATTTAATTGATTCTGAGAAAAGTGATCGTGAAATATTCGTATATAAAAATTTCATGATTATTGAAAATAAACTGCTTATACAAGCGCATATATCGTACTTCATATTTTGCTATAAGATTTTGAACGCCTCTTAATAACAAGTAACTGCTTATTTCAGATACATAACGTATACCAATGTGGTCAACAAGAAGCACGCGAACTATTGATGTCAATCTCGAACAAACGCTAGACCGTGATCTAGTGTCATCATTTGATTTGCTTATAACCAGTCAGCAGCCCAACGACCGCACCGTGTTATAAAACCATGTGATACCGGCTCAGCCTCAAATGGACTGCGCTTGACTTCATATCCCGTATATCGAAGACATAGGTTAAATTCGCGGGTGCATAAATCGACCGATGGGCATAATCGAATTGATCACAGTGTAAATCAAGTGATTGATAATCAATTGGATTGGCATAATCGAATTTATTTTTCGAATCAATTGTTTTCAAAATTGAATTGAAATGTCGAACTAAATCAATTTGTGAGCATATTTGAATTGATTTGAGATTGTGAAATATTGATTATGAAAATGTATTTTATGGGATGATCAATGAACTATAATTTATTGTAGATATATATAACAAAGTATATGTAATGTATTTATATTGATCATCCAAATGATTGAAAGTTCAATTGTTAAAATTGCATAAATTGACGGTTTTAACCGATAATTGATTTGTATAGAACTACTAAGTGGCGAAAGCAGCGATTGTTTACCAATGCGTTGTGTACCGGCGATGAGAGGATCGATAGCGACCTAAGATCGAGGAGCCGCCGAGTCATAGCAAGAAAAGAAATCCTGAGTATGTCTGACATGTGCACTCATTTTTACGTGTTCTTTTGATCCGGATATTTTCAGATAAACAATTTGAATACCGAACATCTATATTTTTAAAATCATTTGAAAAGGCTTGATGCCTACATTGTAAATGTTTATGGGCTTGCCTAATTCTTAATCGCTCAAGAAAGAGATATAATTTTTGAGTAATCTTGAGTGATTTTGGGCATCCCGACGGCTCGATCCGCCTGCTTGCCTGCCTGGTAAGGCGCCACAACTTTACTGCATCGTGAGCCTAGGGTTTAGGCTGGCTCTACAAAATGATTTTTAAATTGTTTGTAAACTGATTTAAAATTGTGTTAACATGCATTTCATTTGCATATAAAGGATGACATGACTCGACGCCGATCTGGCCGGGGTCTTAATGTGGATAAGCATGGACGATTCATTCTCTTGTGTGGTCAGGATGACCAGGGGACTCGCCAAACAAATCCTAGTGTGGAAGGTGTACATCCCATGCCCACCCACCAATGAATGAACTAACAAGTGGCGTGGAGGTACTATGGGTATCCTCCAGCAACTAGTTCAGGCATTGCAAAGAGTCGTGCAACCAGCTGCAATTTCTCCAAAGCGATCAGCCATTGAGAGAATGGCAAGGTACCGACTGTGATTTTATGTGTGGGGAAGAGCAAGAGTGATATTCTTCTATGGCGTAAAATTGGCCTCGAGAGAATCGAAGGGTCGTCAGGCAAATGCATTGCAATAACTCAAGAGAAGTCGAATGCGACCTCATTACTCAGATTTAGGCTTATCATGGTGGGCTCGTGACCAGACCGCACCATCAGAGAGAGTGACATGGGAGTTCTTCTTGGATGAGTTCAAGAAACATTATGTGGGTTGCATTTATCTGAACAACATGAGACGAGAGTTTCATAATCCTCCGGGCAAAGCATACATGAGTTGGATCGAATATCAAAGAGAATTCACATTTACCAAGGGGCATGCTCCCGAGATACTGCGGAGTGAGGAAGAAAAGTGCCGAGGTCTGAAATACGCCCCTTTAATGACCATATTCGAGCCTATGTCACAAAGATTTTGCCACGAGATTTTCCAAAATTGTGACATGTGCATTGAATGTAAGAAAAAGAGAAGAAAGAGGAAAAAGAGAGGAAAGGATAAAAGACAGTGGAAAGAAAAATCTGTGTCAGTCCAGCCCAGAACAACAAAGAAAGGCAAGAAAAATAAGGGGACCATAGTGGTTCCAATCAAATTCTATAGCACAAAGCACGGTGAGTAATACTACTTACCAAAGACCATTTGGTCATGAGTACACCTCAGAGGTCCTTCTAGAGACAGATTGAGCCTCCCATCGCCTCATCAGGAGAAACATAAAGTGAGAATGTTGAGACTTATGTGCTTGTTTGATTTTGCGGGATCCAAAGAGCATAGAGCAAGAGATCATTCTAGAGTCTTCATTTACAAAGACCATTAGCATCGGGGTACAGCCTTTGTTACAAAAGGCACAAGAGTGTCATCACCAAAGTGTCAAGATAAGGGACACAAACTTTGGTAGGCAAGATGGTCATGTCTGTACCTAGAGCATTATGCAACGAAAGCAAAGTGGAAGATACCAATGCTCGTGATGATAGCCTAATTTTACTATCTTTGATACTATTACGCATGCATCGATGGGGATCCAGATCGACTCATTCATACATATAAAACAAGATACCCAAATCTGTGTAATCGAAGTGAAACCGAGTACTGACATCTTCGTGACGAACCCGCTTGGCCATAGTGTTATTGTAGGAACAGTCTATAGAGATTTCGTCCCATCAAAATACGAGTATGAGCTGTGGAGATTTGATCGAGTTATCCTTCTGTGAGCCTGATGATATCGGGATGGATCGTTGTCCCACATCAAGCACAATGATTGTAGAATGAAAAGAGTAACCTTAAAGATGATCTGAATAAATATGGGCAATCTTCATCTGGGTGAGAGGTCAAATCATCTATTCATCAGATATCTCAGCCACACCGCTAACAATGGTACTAAAGGGGATGTGAAGCCTACTGGGCTTATGTGATTGATATGGTGAAGGCAAGGCCTAGTGTATCCGAGCATCCCTACTTAGCTGCACTCTTCCGATACAAAGCTTCCTAAGAGTTACTGTGTGATCAGCCTCTACATGCGGGAGAGATTGAGCTTGCTATCGACGCTGCACTCAAAGCCACACCTATCCATTACACCGTACCAAATGGCTCCATTAGAGCTAAAGGAATTGAAATCGCAAATGTTAACTACTAGAAAAAGGGTTTATTAGACCAAGTGTATCACCATGGGGAGCCCTTCGTGGCTTTTGTTAAAAAGAAAGAGGGTACACTTCGCCATGTACGACATGCATAACCAAACAAGTTAATAAAGAAAGAATAAGTATCCAAGCTATCTAATTGATGATTTGTCTCGACCATTAAAAGGTGCAAGTATCTTTTCAAAGATTGACGGCGATCCGGGTACCATCATAGAGAACAAAGATGTCGATGTGCATAAGACGGCTAGACGATATGGACATTATGAGTTCCTCTCTTTGTAATGTCGTTGATTTGACATGTCTGCTGGCGCTCATGGACCTAATGGAATCGCGGTTTTCTCCGCCAATCAGATGTGGATCAGTTTGTCGAGTGTTCATAGACGCATATTCTTGTTTATTCAGTATGATCGATAGTCATGACACACACCCAGATACATAGTGTTAGATTTCGAGAAAAGAGCAGCCGTAGTAAAACTGAGCAAGTGTGAGTTTTGGAAGAATGAAGTGTCCTTTCTCGGGCAGAACAAAGAAGGAATCCGAGTAGATCCAAAGAAAACAGAAGTGGTCGCTGAATGGAAGCCACCCTAGAAATGTTAAGGTATGCGTAGTTTCGGGACTAAAGGTGATACTACGTAAGATTCAAGTATGGGCTTATGACTACGTTCACATTTGTGATTGCTCCAAAAATGTAAAGTATGAATGGAGTGAAATGTCAAAGAAGTTTCGATAAGTTGAAAGCATTCTTAATCAATGCTCCGTTTACCAACCGACCTAACAGAGAGAATATGTGTGTGATTTTAGTGATGCGTCGCTAAATGGACTTTATGTCCTAATGTAAGAGGGTAAAGTGGCAGCCTATGCTTCCAAGACAGTTGAAGCCGCATGAAAGGAACCACCTCAATGATATCTGAATTGGCCGCGTAATCAGATTTGCGCTGAAAATTGAGACATTATTTGTAATGGAGAGAAGTGTTTCATCTACACCGATCATAAGATATCTTCAAGTATTTGCCTCTCACAAATGAGCTAACTTGAGGCAATCTGAGATGGATGGAAATTGATAAAAGGATTAAGACCGCAGAATTGATTATCACCCGAAAGGCCAATGTAGTGGCCACGCCGAGTAGAAAGTCAATAATAACGCTTCGAGCCTCACGCCCATTCACATTATATGACGATGGCATCGTAGTGGCATAACCGATAGCGAGATTCAGTTTGTTGAATCAAGTGCTGAGGCAATAAAGGAAAGGTTAGGAAAATTGTTGCCATAATAAATCAGATTAGAAATGGTAAGGAACCGAGTTCACAAAGTGAACAAAAATGGAGTGTCGATTATAAGGATCGGCTCAGGTACCCGATCGTAATGATTTGAGGAAATCCATACTTGAAGAGCACATAGTGGATCTTTGCCATCCATCCCAAAGAGCACAAAGATATCGAGATTTAAAAAATGTCATTCGTGGTCCGGAAAGACAGAAAAGAGATGTGTCGACTTGTAGCCTAAGTGTTTGTGTGTCAAAGAGTAAAGGCAGAGCACTCCCAAGTCTTTAGGATTATTGTTCTATTAGAGTACGAGTGGAAATGGGACCTAATCACCATGGATTTTGTGGTTGGGTTACCATTGACAGGAGAATGCACATCCGCCTGGGGTCGTAGTAGATCGATTAACTAAGCCGCCACTTCCTACTGCTGAGAATCCGATCATTCACTCATGCTGTACAGCCGTATATCATGAAATAGTTCGCTACATGGGATTCCTATATCCATTATTTTCCCAAACCGAGATCCGAGGTTTACTTCTCGAGATTGGGGAAAATTGCAAGAGGCCTCGCACGCGACTGAATTTCGCATACCGCTCCACCCACAAACGGATGGACAATCCGGGAGAGAGTGATCCGCATTCCTGAAGATATGCAGCTAAGGAGTCAGGATCGACCTCGAGGGTAGTCGATCAACACATTGCTTTAGCTGAATTTTTGTACAACAGTCGCCCAATCAAGTATTGGAATGGCGCCCTTATGAGGCTTTATATGGGAGAAATGTAGAACACCATCAGGTCGGACTCGAATTGAAAGTGAAAAAGAAAGTTGATTGGCCCGACTTGACAAGCAAGAGACTCAAAGAAAAAGTGAAAATGATTAGAGAGATTGAAGGTGGCCACTGATAAAATGTAAATCATATTATGCCGACATGAAAAGAAAAGATATTCGATATGAGATCGGCGAAAAGGTGTTTTTGGTGTACATCACTGGAAGAAGGTGATGAGATTCGGGGAAAAAGTAAGTGTCGAGCCCCAGATTACCGCCCCTATGAAGTGATTGAGAAAGTGGGACCAGTGGCATACAGATTGGCATTACCTCCGGACTTGGAAAAGATCCATGATGTATTTCTCGTGTCCATGCTACTTGAGGTACCCATCGATCTACTACATGTAGTCTCTTCGAGACAATTGAGCGAGGCCGTATTTGACATATGAACAAGAGCCAAGAAGATTTCGTCAGCTGGGAAGAACAAATACTTAATAAGAAGATCCATAGTTTGTTATGCCGTGAAACCAGCAGATAAGATCCAAGAAACATCTGGGAAAGTGAGGAAACGATGCAAAGCAGTGATCCGCAATCGTTGATCATGGTAATTTCGAGGACGAAATTTTATTAATGGGGAGAGTCAGAACACCTCAAAATACCCTAAAATTTTAATAAAACTATTATATGATCGCATAATGAGTCAACTTGAGTATTTTTCTCGAAATTTTTTTAATATTGATTAGATTATTCTGTTTAATCCACAAATGAACCCAAGTGAAAAGAGAAAATATAGAAATTGTAAAATGGGGACCTACAATAATTGTAAATAAGTTTATATGTCTATGATAGTTTAGGAGGTTAAATGAGTAAAAGGAAAAAAAAATCAAGGAAATGGATGTGGCATGTAGGAAAGAGGGAGGAAGCTTCCTCCTTTTTAAAAGTACGATTAAGAGTGATCCATAAGAAAAGAAAAATAGAGAAAAGGGAAAGTTGGAGAGAGAGGCTCCACCTTCTCTAGATTTTCCGACGATCGGACCATAGTTCCAAGGGTTAATTAAGCAAGTTCCTTCCTAAAGGACAAGAGCTACAAGTAGAGACTCTAACCGGACTTTCGACAAAACTCCATGAGGTAGGTTTTCTCTCCTACTTGGTCTTCACCCTAAGGAAGGATTGTTTGCAGTTATCCGCCTTAGGAAAGTTTGGTTGCATTTTTAAAATACGGGAAGCCGCTACATTGTGGTAGTGCAATAGCCGAACCTGTTGATTTTTGGGTATGAAGTGAAGGGAAATTGTAGTGTGTCCTTCTAGCAATTGTAGCCAGCACCACTAGCTTGACGTTAGCTTTTGAATTTCGATTCGACCTCACTAAGTTATAGTCCTTTAATGAGGTCAACCCAGCCAAATCAGTTCAGCCATTATTCAGCCGTAAACTAAATGTACCTTAGAATGTGTTTTGATCAGAAATAAAGGGAATTTGGCAGTGAGTCCTTCAGGGAAATTGTAGCCACATCAATGAACTTAATGTTAGGCTTTTGAATTTTAATTCGACTTCTCCAGACTAAGTTATGGTCTTTTTACCCGAACAAATAAATGGGTCGCAATGGTCAAACTGAGGTCGCCAAATGTTGGTCGTCAACAATGTCGCCAAACAGCCGTCGCCAAACAAAGGTCACCCCGGCAATGGGGTCGCCGCCGTCGCCCAATGCTGGTCAGCCCAATGTTGGTCGCCAAATAGTGGTCGCCCAACAAAGGGTCGCCCAAATGCTGGTCGCCAAATGCTGGTCGCCAAACGGTGCTCACAAATGTTGCTCGTCACCAGTCACCAAAGTTGACTACGCATGACCTCCAACTTCTGGGGCCAAGATCTCTTCGCTTCACTCGATTGGGTGTTCTGTGAATCCCATGGAAAGCCCATGGAGTCAAGAATACATTCATATGCCTGAGGAGGATTTGTGACGCCGACTGAGTGTTTGCTGAGCCTGTCACTTCAGTACACTGGCCGGGCTTCGTGTCACCACAAGTTGACTACACATGACCTCCAACTTCTAAGGTCATATCTCCTTCGCTTGAACTCCACTTGGGTGTTCTGACTCTATGGAAGCCCATTGAGTCAAGAATACATTAATATTCCTGAGGAGAAGATACTGACCGAGGTGGTAGACGAGCTCGTCCGGGGCCGGCCTGCTCACTGGCTCAGATCAGACCAGGCTGACCTAACCCGAAGGTCCCTTAACTCCCATGTCCGAACCCGATTCGAAAGTTCTTGCAATTCTATAAGCCCATTGAGTCAAGAATCCATCTACATAAGGTAGAATGTTTAAATTGGAACTCATATTAAACTCCGAAAAGCAATCATAACCAAAAACCATCAGCACTTGAATACATTGCTCTTTAATGGTTTTGGGAATAGTGGACCGACGAGGAGAAAAAAGCCAACCGTGATTAGAGATTCCAAGGATTGGAATCAAAGTGCAAATATTTTTGGGTTTGTTCTACCAACTCCTATTCCTCGTTTCAAGTTTTTGCATGTTGTTCTAAAAGCATATTAAATTGATTTAATTGATTTGAGAAAAGTGATTGTGAAATATTTGCATATAAAAATTTCATGATTATTGAAAATAAACTGTTTATACGTTTATATATTTGTACTATATTTTACTATAGTTGATTTGAACGCCCTTAATAGAATGTTAACCGCTTATTTCAGATTAAGGATAGATTGTATATACCACAGGTCAAAGAAGATGATCGCGAATCCATTGATGTGTCACTCCGATCAGCAACAATGATCAGATCAATGTTTATAAAACCATGATACTCGGTCGCAGCCTCTGGACCGTGCCGGTGACTCCGGTATTCTGTATATCAAGACATGGGTTAAATTGCTAAGGGGCATAACCGAATTGATGGGCATAATCAATTGATCAAGGAATCAAGTGATTGACAGCAATCAATTGATCGGGCATAACCGAATCTATTTTCGTAATCGAATTGATTTTCTCGTAATTGAGTTCATGTCGTCGAACTAAATTGGAATTTTAGAGCATATTTAATCTGATTTGAGATTGTGAAATATTGATTATGGAAATGTATTTATGGGATGATCAATGAACTATAATTTATTGTATATATATGTCAAAAAGTATAATGTATTTATATTGATCATCCAATGATCAAAGTTCCGAATTGCTAATTCATAAATTGATTTAAGCCGAATCGAGGAATGGATTTAGAGTAGGAACCGCCTTAAGCATGAAAATGCTTAGCCGCATTGTTTTACCAATGCGCAGGTACCGAAAGTGATAGATAGTGATCGAAACCGGACTCCAAGATCGAGGAGCGTCGAGTCATAAAGAAAGAAATCTCTGAGTATGCTCCGAGCATGCACCATTTCTATGTGCTCCTTTGATATGGATACTTGTACAAACACTGGAATAATAATGATCTACTGTAAATCATTCCTGAAAAGCTTGGATGCCTACATTGTAAATGCTTCAGCGGGCTTGCCCACTCGTAATCGCTTCTCAAAGATATGATTTCAGTAATTTCGAGTGATTTTAGTTGGCATCCCTGGACGGCTCGATCCGCCTAAGCTTGGTCGGCTCTGCAAGAGGCGCTACATATTACATCACTCTTAATATAAACATATATTAAAACTAGTTCTGCTCTAACATATACACAAAACATGAATCAAGGTCACACCAAAATTTCGTCTATAATCCCGTCCTAAGGAGCGTCGTCCGCCCCGAATACTCCATGCACTGGAAGCAAGGATCCCATGATCAGCGAGCAGCCCGAGTACAATCTCCTACGAGGGTTGTTTCCTGCCTAAGTACTCATGAAATGGCAAACACACGCATTCAAGTGAATTCATGATTCTACTCAATCTCATGCCCCAATCTCATGTATCGAGTCCTCACTAATCCTCACACATGCTTATGCCATGTATGAAAATTGTTTCCAAACAAAAATATTTGTTTTATTCAGGTAACATCCCTCCAATATAAGTATCGCTGGACAATCCTCCGAGGTGAATTTGTTTCGATAGAATCCTCCGAAACAATTCATGGTCTCTCCGACGTGAATTGTCGACGCATTTCTAACCAATTTTCACAACTTTTCGATAAAATTACAGATGTCCCTCCCAAGTACTTCATGTCATGCACTACATCCACCCCCTAGTACGCCTCAGCTAGCATACAGCTAATGCACATGTCAATCACAAATAATTCATGTTGTTAATATTATATCAAACACGATATATTAATAAAAATTAACACACAACAACATGTTATTCATCATAAGCACAACATTAATCGACCTACATGCGTCATCGTAAAATCCAAAGTTCAACTTGGTACTATCCAAATCATCACAAACATTAATCAAGACCCACCCGATATAGCCTCCAATCCCAACCTGACTGGTCCGAAAAGACCAAAATTTATGCCTTCATCCATCTCAAGGGATCAAACACACGACTTATGCAAACCCTCCAAACACACCAACCATTCAGATGGTTCTGTAGACAAGAACTAAACTAAGTAGGAGAAGAACTCCCCTACCTCCCGAGTTCAAACTCCACAATACGGTGACTCACGCGTAGTTTTCAGAGTCGGGATCAACTTTGCTTCATTCGTTTAAATTCGACGGACCGATCGTCAGAAATTCTAGAGATAAGTGAGAGCTTCTCTCTCTAAAACTCTCCTCTTCCTCCTTCTCTCCTTTCTCAGTTTGCTCTCTCCCTCCCAACTGGTTGATCAAGATGGGGTCAAGAGGACTTGTCCTCCCTCACGCTACATGGCCACCCCATCGCCACCCAAGGATATTCCTATCCCCTTATCCATCTACTCACTCTCACCCACTCACACGTCGCTCACACGTCCCCTACGGGCCCCATTCGGTGCCTTTACGTTGACGGCCCCAAGACACGACACGCAAGACCTCTTGAGCCACTCACAACGCATCATGTCCCGCAGACCACCCCTAAGGCTCTAAAAACATGAAATTCCATCTGCTTCGGGACCACCTAAATTCAAAGTGGTAGGCTAGATTTCCATGACGATCCAACGTGAAGCTCATTTTTTGTCAGACCGGGAGATCGTAAAAGTAATCTGATTTTGACCTAAATTACTAGTTTGCCCTTTTTCGTAAAAAATTGAATTTTCTGGGTTTTACACAGGGTATTTCCTAAGTCTCAAATTGTAGCCCATACTTGCCACAACCCCCAAATCAACCATAAACCAAACTAAAATAACCCAAATCTATACCTAAAAACTGCGTTGACTACCAATATACAAAGTAGGTTCTTCTGAACTGAAATGATAAAAAAATGGGTTTATGATTTGATTTTTCCATACAAAAGTCCAAAAGTCCAATAATCCATAACAAATCATACCTTCCATACCTTTCTCTCTTCTTCTTCCCTTCCTTCTTCTTCTCACTCTACGCTTTGTTCTTCCAAAATGAGAGACCTTAATTTGGTCTCACCCCCTTTTGACTTTTAATTTTCCTTTTATCAGACTTTGTCCTCAAACTCTCCTATATTTGCAAATCAAGTTATGCCATTTATATATAATAATCCTACCATCTTTCTTATATTATGTCTTTCAGGTCCCATTTTGACAAGCTACAAATTTACTCCTCAGATTCAGACAATTTCGGTTTCAAAATTTTCTCACTTAGCAAAATAATAATTACGAAAAATCAAATGCACTAATAATATAATTCTAATTATATTTAAAAATGACTAGGGGTAATATTTAGGGTTGTTAAGCAAGTAACATTCGTGGAGAAATTTAATTATGCAAGATTTAACTCTTAAGGATCCTATCAACATAGCTCTCGAGACAATCGCAACATGATTAGTCCTATCTCGGTAACAATTCATGCCTAAAACAAAAGAAGCTTCACCAGATCTTCATGTCAAAATGGTTGCACAACATCCGCTTGGTCTCTCACCGGGCCTGGTCTGTCATTAGCAACCAAGAGTATGTCATCAACATACGACACCAAAATATAACAATCGCCTCCCAAATGACCGCATATATGCACATATCAACAACATTCTTTAAAGTTCACATTTCTAATGATAACCTTATCAAACTTTATATATATTGCTCTCGGCCAAATTTTTTAAGAACATAAATCATCCTCTGAGTTTATAAAATCAAATTTCATTCCTCGCTTGTCGGAACTAACCGGCTGAACCCATATACACACTTTCAAACAAATCACCATTTAGAAAATAGTTTACATCCATCCGATGCAACTCTGTGTCATACGTAAATCCCAAGCAATCACCACAGAGCCCTAAAGAAACCTTTGTGGATACTATGAGAATGTTTGCTGCAATCAATTCCTTCTTGGTTAAACCCTTTTAGAAACAAGTCTGTACTTATACCTCTCTACTTGATCATTAAAGTCTCTTTACCTTGAAGACCTGACTTAAGAACTTAATAGGCTTGTTACCATCTGGTAACTCAACCAAATCCCAAACACCATTTGATGCAATGGATTTCCTTTCATTTCATTTTCAATTGCATCTAGCCAAAAATTTGAGTGTAAACTACTTATAGCCTCCTCATAAGTGATCGGATCTGAATCATCACTTATGTCAAATTCATGCTCCTACAAGTAAACCTCAGTCATCAAGAATAGCTAATCTCATAGTCCTCAGGACCTTCAAAGGCAATAATCGCATTTGCAATAGTCGAAATATCCCGCTCATCAACAAAACAAGATCATTCGACTAACTACCGGTTCATCAACCATTAAATCAAAAAACATCTATGTCAAGAACAATAACACTGGAATGAATACATCTCTTTCTCTAAATTGACAACTGACCATTACTATCATCAAATCCAAAATCATCTTCCAAAGATTAAACAACCCTTCGATTCCACAATTTTGGTATAACGAGACGAACAAAAGAATCTCAACCCTTAGATCCTATACTATATCCGAAAAAAAAATAACTACCGATGGTTTAATCCAACTTCTTAATTGGGGGATTACACTCTCGCACCAACTTTTGCAACCCCATACCCGAGGATCTTAGGAACGGATTTACTCGTAACTTAATTCAAAATATAAATCCGCCCTCAAAGCCTCCCACACTGAGCAAGCTAGAATTTTCCAACATAGAATGCACTATATCCATCAAAGTGTGATTTCTCCTCTCAGCTATGCCATTATGTTGAGGAGTACCATGCATGGCACAGCATCAATGCCACACTCACAAATAAATCTGCAAATTACCCTGTGTTTCGCCTAGTCTCACTGTATCTTACCATACAACTCACCACCAAGCCGACTTTACATATTTTAAATTTCCTTATTCTTTTCAAGCTCCATCTTTAACTTAAACTCCTTAAAGCGCAACCAAAGACCGACTTCCATGAATAAGCTCAACATGTCCACATGACAAGAGAGAAATCATCGCTGAAGGTAATAAAATACCTATAACCACCCAAAGCAGTCGATGTGAAATGCTCCAGAGCCACAAGGGATTAGCTCCACAAAACATCTCCATACTTTGCTATCTTATCTTTTCGTACTTTGGAAGTTAGCTTCCCTTTCACACATTTTACACAAGTTAACAAGTCGGAGAAGTCAAGATTATGAAATATTCTATCCTTCACTAACCTTTCCATTTTGTGCTATGGGAAATATGTCCCAAACGCTTATGACATAACATTGAGAAATTACTTTATTAGCTTTAGCTTCTTAGCTAAATAACACGAGTAACAACAAAATCAGCCAGAACAATTGAGGCCACAATAAATAAATCAAGTCTATAAATTTCCACATAAGGTTCCAAACCAACCACTTTACCATATCCTTATACATTTCCAACTTTGTTAGTTTCCAATGAAAACTATAACTCACTATCCAAAAGACAAATAGATAACAAGTTTCTTCTGGCTGGGCGTAATATAGGAAATTTCTCAGAATCTCAAACATATTCACAGTAAAGCTTCACCTGACGATTTATAATATCCACCTTCGCTTTTGAGTTATCTCCCATATACACATGTTGCTCAAGGTTGGTTGGCCCCGTTTGACTTATCATCCCATGCAATGAATTAGTAACATGAATTGTTGCTCCAATATCTAACCATCAAGTATCATAGGCACATCAATAATATTAGTCTCAATCATTAAAATATTACCTTTCTTCTCTTTCTTCCCTTTTAATTTCCAATAGTCTAACTTCTTGTGTCCAACCTTCTTGCAGTAACTATACCTTCCATTAAAGTACTCATTCCTTTCTCCCAAGTGATGAGCGCCATCTCTAAGCCCTTTAGATTTCATCCCATAAAATTTCTTCCCATTAGGCCTGAATTCCTGTTCCTTCTTATGGAAAAACTTCTTAGATTTGTCTACCTGAGGTGATACCATAGCAATGGATCTCAACCTGTTTAACTTAATGTCATCCTCCTCCTTGACAAGGATAGCAGTCGATTCCTCAAAGTTACACCTTCCTCTAGCATTCAAACGAATTTATATTATCAAACTGAGATGGAAGATCAAAATATAGAATGTCAAGAACTCCTCTCCAATGTCCATCCAAGGCCCCTTCAGCTTTTGGCGTAATAGAAAGAAATGCATATAATATGGTCCCTTACTCCTTTAACTCCATCATATTTAGTATTATTCAAAGGTCTAAGTAATGATGCATCTCATTCATATCAAACTTGATAAACTTCTTTCATATCTCCTTAAGAAGTCTCTATGTTGTATCCACCTTTGGAATGCTAGCATATACAGCTTCATCCATGCAATTCTCCATCATCGTCATACAACACTTGTTAGAGTGCTTCCAATCATCATAAAGGTTCTTAACAGCTGCACTACTCTCATCAATCGGTTTATCTGGTGGATCTATTTCCATAGCCAAATCCAATTTCATAAATGTTAAATTCATAACTAAAGTCTTCTTCCACTTCTAAAATTTATGTTCCATCCACTTTATCATGGCGCCACACAAAACATTCAAGGGTGCTACTAGCTGTGAAAATAGCAAACATAACAAGACATTTAAAATATATAAAACAATAACTATTTTCCATCCCATCAACACAAAACATTAAAAAAAAAAATCAATATCATTAGGGACTTTGTAGCACTAAAGATACCCTTTAGCGAACTAGGAACAACAAATAGTAAATAATCATAATCAAATGTAATAAAACTACATTACCTGATAGTGGTAACTTAGAGTTACGCGATTCATGACACTCAATCAACTTCCATTGCCATTTCAGACGTAATACTAAACAACTAAAACCATCGACAGGGTAACCCAGTTACCCATGTAGGCCCTAGTTAATAAGGGGGAGAAAAATAACATATTGGCAATTTCATGAAATATGTAAAGATATCCATTATGCCAACACACATTACATTGATACACATTACTTAAGCAAAATAAGTCTCACGACACGTGAGCGCCTAAAATCCCACACAACTATACCAACTAGGCACAAAGCCTCTTTAGGGAAAGCTAATACAATCCAATTCTAAACATGGATGTTTAATTTAATCAAGATATCATAATTGGATATATCTTTATTTAAATACCACTTGTTTATTAATTACTTTAAGATTATGTTTAGTAATTCCCATAGATATATGCAGTATATCTGTGTATATTTCTTTAGACAATACACGCCTTGTATGGTAAAAGAAAGGATTAATTATGGAATTAATATTGGAAAACTAAGGGAGAAGCAGGGAATTGAATAGAAAGAGGCGGTGGAAGACCAAATTTGAATTCGGACATACTTCTCCAAAAAATGGTTGGACCTCATTAAAAAAAAAGAAAAAATAACCGTGATGTTTCATCCACTGCTAATTATACTCATCGACAAAGAGCGTGATTTCGTGTCCCATATACGTGGAGGCAAGTTAATAACAACACACACCTGAACATGTGATATGTTTTGTTAAAACTCATATTCACCTGATAAATTACAAAGAATTCATTATAGTGTTAACGCCCATGATACCATTGTTAAAAAATATGCTAAATATACAAATCAAAATATACATATTAATTTTTTAAGTATAAAAATATACTAACATTCAAAACGTAGTCTGAGAAATCAAATCTAAAATCTCACAGGAGATAGAAAACACTACAAAAGTAGTGTCTATGGATACAATTACCTCGAATCACTCTCTGATTTTTGAAAACCTTATATCACCATAATATAACATACCATTGTTTAATTGTTTTAGGCCTTTTTATAGTTTTTGCAAGTTATAATGGGTTTTAAAGAGAGTTGATCCTCTCGTCCAATGGAGCCAATTAGAGTACTAGGGAATGGTAACGAGGTTCTACAAAATAGTAAAAACGAGATCAATTCCATTAATGACATAAATTAGCCCTATAAATGAGTAACTTATTATGCTAAATCCACAAAATCATTTATCTAACAAAATGGAAAATGAAACCTTAGAAAAAATGGTACGCTCTAATATTAAAATGAATAGAAATAGTCAAGCTTCTCTATTGAATCCTAGAAAGAAAATTCAAAAGAAAAATCACCAATCGAAACAAGCAAGTCATTAATTATGGAAGAAAGAACATCAGACAACTTAGGAACAAAGTGGATAAAATAAATAAAAAATTGTTGTTTTGTTTTAAATTAATGGATTATGAATGTTACAACACACAAACCATTAAAAGGTTTAAAGCATTTTTTTTTCTTGTGACATAAATCATGAAAAAAACTGGAATGAATGAATGGTCGAAGGCGCAATAAGTGAAAATAGAGTTAAATTCTAATGGTAGTTTGAGGGAAAGGATGTTACAATTACTTAGTTCCTTGATAGTATAGCGGATTCTTAGCAATCCTTTACCCCTACTCCCAAGTGATTTTTGCATTTGCAAATTTATATAGGATAGTAAAGACCTGAAATTCCTTATACCTAAATCAAGATAATGGGCCTATTTAGCTCATGTTTTTAAAAGCTGTATGAAAATTGTTCTTAAGAACGAGTTTTCAAAACTATGGTACCCTAAAATTGTGTTATCTGAAAATTGTTATTATTTTTCAAATTTAGTATTTTTTGTGTTCTCCGTGTTTTTTTATATTTTTCTTATGCTTTGCTTGTTCTTCTTGCTTTTCAAAACAAAAAATTGTTTTCAAAAACTGTAAACAAATAGACCATATATCTCATCATTAGGAGGCAAATTCAGCTCTAAGTTACTAATGTGAGGCCAATCTCGTTGGGCCCTATATTTTAAATTTCACGAGATAGATAAAACTAAATACCATTATTTCACCCAAAGTCCAAAATATGAAGTTATAACCGTGTGTAAGCCCCTTCAATGCTTGACCTAGCAAACCAACGGAGGAGTCTCATGGTATGTCTTGCACCCATAAGAACTCTTATGTCGATGGAAGCAAGATGATAAATATATATATATATATATATATATATATATATATATATATATATATATATATATATATATATATATATATATATATATATATATATATATATATATATATACATATATATATTTTTAAAGGAAGGGGATGGACAGGCGTACGGAGCGGGTGCCGGGAGTGTCGCGAGGCGAGTATGTGCTGAGGCGAGCCGCCTGAAAAGAGTCAAGGGTCTGCTGCTGCAGACGATAGCTATGCACAGACACACAATGCAAAGCGATAGCGGGCGAGTATGCACATTGAAATTTATGTGCTCTGGTGGGCCGCCTGAGTCGAAGTTTGCGCTACGAGCAAGCTGCGATGCATCAAAGACACACTACAAGGCAGTAGCATAAATTCAAGACAAGGGTGAATTGTGCCTTGAGTCCCTTTATGTATGGGTGTATTTAGGGTATGAGGGTTTTGGATAATTTAATAAATATTTATTTATTTATTCCATTATGTCTCCTCAGCATAGGTTGATGTCTCTAGGAAAATCAAGAAAGAAACTAAATAGCTCTTTAAAGGAGTGTATAGTTGATGAAAGAAGTCATGGCTATGCCAGCCTGCCAGCCACGGCAACAAGGGCGCGACTAGGCATATGAATGGCAACGGCAAGGGGATGCATGGGCTCCATGACATGCAGGTCGACTTCTTCTTATGCCGACACGAGGGCATGTTAAAAGCTTGTGCATGTGGAAGTAAGGCCATAGGTGCAATGCCATGGCTTGGTTGCCTTGAAAAATCCAGTAACGAAGCACTGCCAAGAGAGGGGCATGGGTTGGGAGTAGCACATCTCACAAAGGCTTCGTTGACTTGGGAATGCTTGGTGGCCTTGATTGGGTGCTAGTGGTGCATGAAAAACGAATGTGAACATGTGTTGATGCTTCTGAAAACCTTAGGAAGACAAGAGTCAAACAAAGACAGAGTAGTATGATTGAAGGCCTGATTGACATCCATGGAGGGAACATAAGACTCAAGTAGCAGCTAAGGGAAGGCCACAAGGGTTGCATGAGTCACAAGGAAGGAATTTGAATGGAGGCAACAATTGTAGCGGTTGGCGTGATTTATGACATGCTCCATGGTTACCACTTCCCCAAATCAAAAATTCGTGGGGTTATGTGAAACAACCCATGAAATGGTGTGTGGATTGAGAAGTGGCGTTGGTGGACAGTTGGGGGTGGTTACCCAAACTTACCCACATTTTGGGCTCAAGTGTAAATTAGAAGGCTATAAGAGCCTATCTAATGGGAAAGAGAGAGGTGGGAGAGGTATTGGGGAGAAGCCATTGTAAAGCCTCCTTCTCTAGTTCCTATTCTGTAAGTGCTAAGGCATTGCACTTTTTATAATTAGTCTGTTGAGTAAGATTAATAAGACATGGCAGGTTCCATTGAATAGTTTGTCTCTATCATTTTATTATACTGGTGGGAGTTCTCAAAAGGCTGGCTAAGTAAGACTTAGTGCCACACACTTACTTGGCGAAAAATCGTGGTCTGTCCTAGTGGGTGTGACAAGTTGGTATCAGAGCAGTAAACAATGTCAAGAGAGACCTTGAAGGAAAGAGTGGCTTATATAGAGGAAAATTTGGGGGAATGTAACATAAAGGAAGGCATTATGTTAGTGCAAGTAATCATGCTATGAATGAGTTGAGACGTTGAGAGAATTTAATGGGAAAGCAAGACCCAAGTATGGAGGAGAAACTTCAGCGGCAGGCAAGCTCCTATCAATAAAGCGGACTTCAAGCAATCCCTACAAACTTTGCAAGGATGTCTAGTCTAAGAAAGGTTATCCTATAGGGATCCCCTCGAGCCACTGAGTCCCCTCTAAAGGTACGAGTCTTGGAACCGAAAGGATTTGATAGGACATGAGGTGCAAAGGAACTAGAGAACGTTTTATGAGACATAGAGCAGTTCTTCAAGGTTGTTCATGTTACGGACGAGGAGAAAGTTTCGATCACTGGTATGTATTTGTTAGGTGATGCGAAACTGTGGTAGAGAACAAAACTTGAAAGGGATGCATATTCAGGAAGGCCCCAGATCACCACCTGGGAGACTCTAAAGAGGGAACTAAAAGAGCAGTTCCTCCCCACCAATGTGGCATGACTAGCTCGGGAGTCTTTGAGAAGGCTCAAACAGACAGGGACCATGCGTGAATATGTCAATGAATTCAATTCCTTGACGTTGGATATTAAAAATATTTCCGAGGAGGATAAACTATTTAACTTTGTGTTTGGATTACAAGGTTGGGCGTAGACCGAGTTAAAGAGGCAAGGAGTAAAAGACACATCCCATTTACTGATGGTTGCTTAACAAATTGTCTGATGGATTACAAATTTTCAAGATCTACTTCCACTGGGTAGAAACAAAAGCAAGATCGATCCAAGAAGCATAAGGCTATAGGGAAGCCTTCAAATCAGGTCAAGGGGAAAATGGTGGCATGGCTGCAATCCCTAAGGTTGGGGACGTAACTACTACTCAGGACATGCAACAAGCATCCAAACTAATTGGGTGTTTTATATGTCAGGGACCACGAAATCGGACGAATTGTCTAGAAAGGAAGTTATAATACTTAAGAATACAAGGATCATTTACGACTGGATGACGATCACCACAACTCAATCCACTTTGTAAGTGTGATGTCCACTATTACTTTTTTTTTATCAACTGATGTATGTGCTTGTTCTTTTGCATGGGATAGGTGTGAAGGTAATGGTGGACATGGGTGCAACCCACAATTGCTTGACAAGCTCGATGGCAACCAAACTGAGTATCATAATATAACCACATGACAGTGCAATCATACCCTTAAATGGTGGGACCAGTAGGTGGATAGCATTGTAGAGGTTGTCCCAATCCAGATAGGAGCATGGAGGGGACAGTGTGAAATGATGGTGTTGTATCTGCAGGATTTTGAGTTAATCCTTAGGATGGATTTCCTCATGGTAGCAAAAGTTGGTATCCTACCGTATCTAGGAGCATTGGCATTCCTAGAGCAGGGAACTCCTTGTATAGTCAATACCCTGCGAGAAGGAGATATAACTAGTTCAAACTCGAATCTAACAAGGATGGTATCTACAACATAAATTTTGGGGGACTAGCCAGGGAGCAATGGCAACCTAGAAATTGCATATCAAAAGCCCTCGGGATTAGGGTTAGAACAAATCACAGATGGCTAAGGGAACAATGAGGCGGAGTATGCTAAGTTCAAGTCAACATGGGCGTCGACTTCATTTGGAGGGGGTGGGTTTGTAAGCCCCTCGAATGCTTGACCCAACAAACCAACGGAGGAATCTCATAGGTATGTCTTACAACCATGAGAGCTCTCCTTAATCGATGGAAACAGATGATAAAATAAAAATAAATAAATAAAACTTTTAAAGGACAAGGGATGGACCCAGAACGAAGGCAAGCCATGCCTGAGGCTTGAGTCAGAGTGCCATAATCGGACTATGCACATTGTAAGGACTACGTGTTGTAGGTGGGCCACAGAGAGCGTCAAGGGCCACGCGCTTCAGGAAAACCGCAATGCACCAAAGACACACACTTCAAGGCAATGACATAAATTCAAGACAAGAATGATTATTGCCTGAGTCCCTTATGTATTGAATTGTATTTGGGGTATGAGGCACTGGATAATTTAATAAATATTTATTTATTTATTTCATTATGTTTCCTCAGCATAGGTTGATGTCTCCTAAAAAACATTCGAAAAGGGCTTAAATAGCTCTTTAAAGGGGGTGGGTGGTGTAGTTAATGAAAGAGGGGGTCATGGCTATGCCATGGGGCGCCACGGCCTTGAGACCTGTTTGGGCACATGAATGGCGCGGCAAAAGGGATGCATGGGCTCCACGCGTACATGTCACCTTTCTTATCTTTGGCGTAGGGCATGTCAAAAGCGCTCGTGCATGCGGATGTAGGCCATGTGAGCAATCTGTAGCTCGGTTGCCTTGGAAAATCAAGTGGCGAAGCCTTGCGGGAGACGAGGGCATGGATTAGAACCTTTTATCTCTAAAGCTTCATTAACTTGGGAAGCTTGGTGGCCTCTCGTCCAGTGCGGAGTGGTGCATGGCTCGAGACTGACCAAGACATGTGTTGATGCCTTACAGCCATGGAAGGAGTGGGACAAAAACACGATGAGTATGATTGGAGAGCTGATTGACATCAAGGGAGAGAACCACAGACTCAAGTAGTACTGAGGAAGGCCACAAGGGTTACATAGGTCATAAGAGAGCCGGATGGAGCAACGATTCTAAGCATGCTCACATGAGCGATTTTACTTCCCAGGTGAAATTCGTGGGGTTATGAGAAACCATCCATGAAAGGGTGTGTTGGTTAAGAAGTGGTGTTGGTGGACAGTTGGGGGTGGTTACCCAAATTGACCCATGTTTTGGGCTCACATGTAGATCAGAAGGCTATAAGAGTCTATCTGATAGGAAAGAGAGAGGGGAGAGAGGTACTAGTCTATCTGATAGGAAAGGGAGGGGAAGTACTGAGGAGAAGCCATTTGTAAAACCTCCTTCTCTGGTTCTATTATGTAAGTCACTAAGGCACTACACTTTTTATAATTAGTCCCGGTAAGATTAATAAGACATAGCGGGTTTCAATTGAATAGTTTGTCTTTGTCATTTTTCAACTATACAGTGAGTTTCTTGAAGGAAATTTGGTTAAGTAGGACTTAGCGACGCAAGATTACCCAGTGAGAAAAATCGTGGTTTTGTCTTAGTGGGTGTGACAGCAGCGAGTGTTCGATGACTCACGCGTATCTCGACCTCGGCTAATATTCCTATCGAGCAGGCTTATGCGTACCTTGAACCTTGACTAGTCTAAAGTCCACGATAAACTCGGCTATAAGGCCCTTGACCATTAGAGAAATTAAACCAAGGCTTGGAATATTTGATTGAAAAAATCAATTACTTCTTACATTTAATGTATACTCATCTCGAAAATCCGATATCATTGGGAATACATTCCACATATTTTAATTTAAAAATTTAAGAAAGTAATCTTCTTTTTTTATCATGCTGCTAAAAAATACAATCATTTGGGGATTAAGATTGATAAGAATGTTATTACACAATTTTACAAAGATTTAACAAGATAGTCTCAGTCCAAAAGCATTATAAGAATAATTGTTACATTCCAAGAATAATTTTCCTAAAACCAAAAATAAAATATACATTTTTATTATCAATACATATATATATATATATATATATATATATATATATATATATATATATATGTCTTTCTAATCTCTTTTTTTCTTTGAAAAAATTAAAAAGTTTTGAAAAATAAAGTATTGTTAAAGCCAATTACTTAACAGTGCTTCAAACCCTAAAAATTAAAAACTTTACACGTTTTCTCAAATATTTATTTTAAGAGAATCACTTATAAACACTTGTTTTCTTCTTAAATATTGGAAGTAATTCTCCTTTACCAAAAATGAATTCTATACATTTTTAAAAATCTGGTAGATTATATCTCAAATTTTGGAAATTACTAATATAATTAATATTACAGTTTATAAGTTTTGTAAGAGTATTTTTTATGCCAAAGAAAATTATAAATATTTTATGGAAAAAAAAGAATAACTAAGTTATGAGGTCAAATTGTGAACAAAAACCTAAAAACCAAGTATAATCTTTTTATTTCAAAATGACTTGATAAATAATGAAAACTAAATCAATAAATACTACTTGACTGAACCGAGTACTACGTTAAGGAACCTTTGATATCATCTGATATTATAGTACCCAATTTTTTAGGTAATATCTAAGGTTTATTGAGGTAGTAGCATAGTGTATTTCATTAATTTAGCTTTTATTCTTTATCAAATACCTTACAAATTATGAGATTTGGGGTTTGGTTTCAAACTCTATTCACAAATTTTGAAATAAATTGAAATATGACCCATAACTTAGTTCCTCAAGAAAAAAACTTAGGTACCCTAATGCTTTCCTTTGTCTCATCTTTTCTCATGTAACCCCTATTTTCTCAAATAATAAAAATAATTTTTATTATTTTGAGAACTAAAATAAATCCAAAATCTTAATCGTTTTTTTATTTTCTTATTTAATAAAATCACATTACAAATTTAAATTTTATTATATCGATATAGTTTGATTATTTGTGTAAGACCGATTCGGATAGGCAAAATAGATTTGATCAAATATATAAATTTTATGTCAATTTATTCTGTTATTAAATATATGATTTTTAGCTATTTGTATCTTGAATCTATTAACCTATTATAAGTTTGAATAAATAATATCGTTTTTATAAAGGAAAATCTGTGAATAATAAATACGGGTACATGATTTCTCAAAATTAAAAGAAAGAACTCGTGGAATTAATATTACAGTTTCGGTCATAAAGGAAAAAAAAATCATATGACCTTTCACATTATTGCTCACAAGTAAAAAAATCGGGTCAGAAAGAAAAACTTGTATACCCGACAAATCCTGGCCGTCGATTTATGAAACCCTAGGAGTCCAGCTTATCGGCGCCGGAGACGGAGACGCCGACGCGGCGAACGGAATGGAAAAGGGGCATGACCATCCGGCGGAGGTGGACGGGACGGGACAGCTCCTCGTGGAGATCGATCTCTACGTCGGCGACGCCGATTTCGCGGAGGCGGATCCCCAGCTTTTCGCCGACTCGGGGAGCTTGGTTTGGCATCCCCAGAAGTTGACAGATCTGGGGGAATCAGTGGAAAGCTTGGCGCGGTACTCGGCGATGAACTCGTTCTCGGAGGAGAGGAAGCCATGGCGACGATGGATTCAGTTTCTGGCGCTTGTGACCTGCGCTGTGATTTTCCGGCAGGAAGGACTAGGCGGAGGGAGATGGTGAGGCTGACCCTCCGATCGACGATAAATCTCTTTAGTCACCGATTGGTAATGAGATATTGTTTGTTATTCTAGAATCATAATGATTTCAAGTTTTAGGTAATCAAAAACAAATTAGCATTAGGTGCCCAACAAAAATTCAACAAGCTCTGTTTGGGCATAAATTTTTATAACATGTTGTAAATGTATAAAAACGTTTTATATTATTAAAATTACCAAATAAATGGCATTTAAAATTTAATTACAATAATAGGGGTATCATAATAAATGAATTTTTATTACAGAAATATATAAATACATATAGAAATTTTATATTAATAAAACTTAAAATAATTATTTTATTATTATAAAAAATTTATAAAATTATAAAATTTGAATTAATGAATAAACATATATATATAATATTTGATTTAATGAAAACATAAAATAATTATTTTTATGATTATAAATATTTTTAAAAAATATCTACACAAAGATTTGAATTAATAAAATGAACATATTATAAACATTTACATTAAAAACTTAAATTAATTACTGTATTATTATAAAAAGATACAAAAATATTTGTATTAACAAATAAATATATGTGAACATTTGTATTAATAAAACATAAATAATTATTTTTATGATTATAGAAATTTTTTTTTAAATATTTGAATTATTAAAAGTATATAATATTATCATATTTTTAAAATACAATAAATAGATATTTTAAGGATAAATAAATAGATATTTAAGTATAAATAAATATGTATTTTAGGAATATAAAAAAACTTTCAAAGTATTTTTTTGTTAATCTCCCAATAAATAGGTTTTTTTGATGTTTCAAAAGTGTTTTTCAAAATATTACCAAACATTTTTTTCTCCAAAAACACACTTAAAAAATGTTTTTAGGCCAACAAACACTTTTAAGAAACACTAAATGGCTCTAAGTTTATAAAATGTCATATTATTTGAAGTTATTTAACTAGATATTTTTAAATTAAATTCTTATTTTATTAAGAAATTATAAATATTTTTTTAAAGTTAAATTAAATTATCCCTTTAAAATAAAATAGTGATTTATCATTTAACCAACGATAAAGTTGAACTTGAAGTTGATAAATCATCGAGAATGGGGAAATTATATATTATGTAACCAAAGGAAAATAAATTAAGAAATGGGTGCCCAAAAAAATTCCAACAAAAGCTCTATTTGAGGATTTTAATCCTAAAAAGTGGCACTCACACAATTTATATTAAAAATCACTACTAAAATCATTTTTTTTATTCCTATAAAAAAAAGTTTATGATAAGAGCACAACCAGAGAAAACATTTTGATTAGAAATATTGTTCAAAGAAGTAGTGTCAAACTCGTCATTAACCTTCTCGTGTTTTTTCTTGAAAAGTAACATTTTTCCGGACAAAACT